>JAODAL010063804.1:0-19052 GCA_025379985.1 Phyllomedusa bahiana
AAAAAAAAGGGAAAAGGAAAAATTTTTTAATTTATAATTTTGGTTAATGGTTTTAAGGTGTTTTTTTTATTTTTTGAAAAATTGTTATGCCACAAAAATTCCCAGGTGCGGGTTAAATTTACTCAAATTAAATGCATCACATGATTTTTCAAACATCCCAAAATTTTTATCCACCCCCTTTTTTTTGTTTGGTGTGGAATTTAAAAACCCAAAATTTGGGTTTTAGGGAAAATTTTTTTTCTGTGGTTTTCCTTTAAAGGGAAAAAATTTAAAATAAAGATAATAATACCAAAAAATTTTGTGATTGAAAATCTTTTTCGGAAGAAACTAAGTTTTAATTTGACAGAATTGTAGGGTGCCAAACTTTTGGCCCCCAAAATTTTTATGCCCCTAATCTTTTAGTGTTAAGCTATTTTTTCACAAGGGGTCTTGCCATGCCCCCTTTCCCTGGGGATTGGATGTTGATATTTAAAATCAGACCTTTTTGGGACATGTCCCCTGGAAGGGGCATACCCCCTTGATTGGCTGCCTTCACTCTCTTCCCTATGAGCAGTGAAAAAGGAAAGTGAAGTTGGGCGCGTCTGTTTTTCTCATTGTCTTTCTCTGCACCCTGAGCGGGTGTAAAAATTTGACTGCTGGCCCCCTCTATCCCCTTTTCCCCCAATGATACCCATCTGTGAAGGATCGGGGCAATTATTGAGTCTCTAGTGCTGGGATTAACTTTCCCCCCTTTAAAATAAAACCCTTTTATACACAGAGGGGAATGTCAAAAGTTCGCAGACCTCCTAAATTTGGTTTTTTTCTCTTTTCCCCAAGGTAT
The DNA here is from genome assembly GCA_025379985.1 of Phyllomedusa bahiana. Classification (NCBI taxonomy): domain Eukaryota; kingdom Metazoa; phylum Chordata; class Amphibia; order Anura; family Hylidae; genus Phyllomedusa; species Phyllomedusa bahiana. Next base: position 821 of record JAODAL010063804.1, read on the forward strand.
AACGGGACCAGCCCATCTTGTTTTTGGAAAGAAGTGAAGTGGGGGGAAAGATAATTTAACCAAGGACCGTTTCACCCTTCCCACTTCCCCTTTGGATTGTGGGTGGTACCAGAGGAAAGCCCTTTTCCACTTGCAGAAAGCGAGAAAGGAGCTCGCAAAATTTTTGGGAGAGGGAAAACTGGACTCCCCGGTCCGAGACTAGTGTAAGGGGAGTCCATGCGGGACGGGAAGATGTTTTTAAAAAAAAAAATATTGGGGGCCGGGGCGCGGGAAGGCAGGCCCGGAAAGGGGAAAACAAAAATGACCCATTTTGGGGAAAAACGGTCGTGACCCCCCCAAATAAACCCGTTTTAACCTTCAGAGGGGCGGTAACCCATTTATGAAGTCCATGGCAATATCCCCCCAAGGACAGCTAGGACGGTGGGGTTTTAAATTTTAGCCCCCGGGGGCCCTTTGGGCGAGGTGACTTTTGCGGGCACGGGGTGGTTTGCAGGCCCCCAAAAAACCCCTTTTTTAAAAAATTTTAAAAAATTTTTTTTTTTAAACGGGAAAAAAAAAACCAAAAAAAAAAAAAACTCGAAGAGCCCCTTGGCCCCTGGGTGCCGGGGAAAACCGGGTTGGGGGGGGGCAAATTGCGGGAACATTGACCCCATTTAAAGGACCCTCAACCAAAAGCGCAGGGCCACAAAAAGTTTTTCCCTGGGGGTTTCCCCTTTTGGGGGTTAGGGGGGACCCCACGGGACATCAGCCCCTTCCCGGGGGGGTACAATATGTTGTGGGCCCCCTCTTCCTCCCCACAAAACATTGGAGGAAAGGGAAAAAAGGGGCATGGGCCCTTTGGGGTTCTTTTCTGCGGGAAATTAAAAAGGGGTGATGTAGTTGAAACGGGCAAGAACAGAGCCCATCTCGTTTGCCCGGGATTAGACGTTGGCTGTCTGGGGGAATAGAGGAATTTTTGGGGTTCAGTGAAGGATATTCACAGGGAAACGAGCCCACCTCCAGGAGGTGGCGCCATTCTTCTAGGGCAATTTTAAGGGCTAAAATTTCCCCAAACCCCCCGAGGGAATAGTTCTTCTCTGCTGGGTTGAAGGTCCGGGAAAAAGAACCCGCAGGTCTGGGGTCTTCCCCTTGGGCCCCCCTTTTTGAGTGAGCAGCGCCCCCACCCTCCTAGGGAAAGAGGGCCCCCACTTCCAGAAAGAAGGGTTTTTCGGGTATCTGGCCGGGTTAAAAACCGGGTTTGGGGGGAGGCAAGCGGGCCCTTCAACTTGGAAAAGGTTTCTTCGGCGGCCGGAGGCCACATTTTTGGGGTTTGGCATGTTTTTTAGAAAAAGGGCCAAAATTTTGGTGCTACCAACCCGTTGAAAAAATGGGGGGATAATTTTGCCGGAATTTAATTTGCGAAACCCGGAAATTTTTTGGTAAGCCCCGCGGGCCCAACAGGGGGGGGGCCACTGTAGGAGGGCCCGAGAGTTTGGTGGGGTCCATCCGAAAAACCCCGTATCAGGTTTATGTATCCAAGGAATGGGGGCCCGGGGTCTGGTGAAATGGGGCATTTTTCCCCATTTTCCCGCGTATGGGATGGTTCTCAGGGCAGGGGGTTTCAGGACCTGGCGCCTTTGGGGACTGGTGGGATCCCAGACCCGGGTGAAAAATACCGGGATGTCATCCAAGTAGACCACTAAAAACAAATATAAGGAGTTTTTCCTGAAAATGCCCATTGGAAAAAAACCCGGGAAAGACGGCCCCGGGCGTTGCAAAACCCAAGGGGGCATTATCAGAAAAATCAAAAAGGCCCCTTTCACGAGTTTTTAAAGGGCCGTTTTTCCAAACCTTTCCCCTTTCCCCGGGAAACCGGATGAGATTATTTCCCCCCCGCAAGCCCAATTTTTAAAAAAACCCTTTGGCCCCCCGGAAAATTTAAAGGGTTCCTGTTTAAAAAAGGCAGAGGGAAACCGGTTTTTGGATGGTGATTTTAAATTTAACCACGGAAAGTCAATGAAAAGGGTCTCAGGGATCCATCTTTTTTTTCCCCCACAAAAAAAAATCCGGCACCCGGCCGGGAAGAAGATTTGCGGATGAAATTTTTTTCGTAAAATTTTTTTCAAACGTAGGCCGACATCGCCCGATTTTCGGGTAGGAGAGGGGCGTAAAACCCTTCCCCGGGGAGGACTAGTCCCGGGTAGCAGGTCTAGGGGGGAAAAATCATATGGGGATGGGGAAAAGGAAGTGTCTCACTCCTTCCCCGGGAAAAAAACATTTTGGAAAATCCCTGAAAAGGTTGCAGTAAACCAGGTAAAGGCTTGGGAGAGGACTGTGGGGGAAACTGGGGGGGCCCCCCGGGGGGGTTTCCGAAAGAAAACGAACTGGCAGTCCGGGCCCCCCGCAAAATTTTACCCATTTCCCCAATCCACATAGGGGCGCGACGCTGTACCAAGGAAGCCAAATTTAGAACACCCGGGAAAAAAAGGGGGAGAAACAACAAGAACGGATCCTTTCCTTGCAGGCTCAAAAATTTGTAGGCCCCACGGGGTTAAATCTGGTAGGGGAAGGGATTCGCTTAATTTTTTAAACCCGCGGAGGAGTTGCCCAAGGGGTTGGTCAGGCGGACCCCCGAGAGAGGGATATTTGGGTCACCAACGAAGCATCCAAAAAGGCTCCCAGCTGCCCGGAAAACCCCCAGGGGAAAGGGCCCCGACACTCGGAACGGGTTTTCCGGAATTGGATTGACCAGAGCGGGGGGGGAATTAGCCTTGGAGAGGATTACTAAAAACCTGGGGGAGGGCCTCTCCCAACGAATCCTGGGTTGCGGGGTTTCCCCCGGGGAACTTTTGCCGAAGAAGGGGGGAAACCCCCTACGGAAGTGTTCGGGGCTGCCCCGAGTAAGACCCCAACTTCTCCTCCCCGCCGTGGGGCAACCCTCTTGCGGAGACAGGCGGGTACTCCCCCATTTTGCATGCCTCTTCCAAGGCTGGCTGCGAGGGAGGAAAGTGGGGGACGCTAAAAACACGGGAAAAAAAGACGGGGTAGCCGACGTGTTTAAAGCTGGTTCGCGTTCCTGGGGGAGCTCCTCCCGTCTCCCGGAAAGGATGTCAAATGGGGGTTTGCCGAGGGGTTTTTGAGCTCATTTAAAATGACGCCCGGGAAAAGGTCCCGGGTGGCGGGGGGGACCCTTTAATCGTCCGGAAAGGCCCTTTTAAACCCGGGGCACAACGAAGCTCATTCCACCCCAAATTCAGAGGCAAAGGGTGCAAAATTTCCCACGGCTTTGCGCCCGGAGGAGTTCCCCTGCTGAGTTTTTAAAAAAAGGCGGTTTCGCGACTGGGCGGGGGCAGGCCCCTTAAAGACCCCCGGGGAACCCCCTTTGCAAAAAGGGTCGCCAAAAGCTTTTGATGGGAAAGGGCCTCGGCCCCCAAAAAAGGGGCCCGTCTCCCGGGCCAGGGTTTTTCCCCGGAAAAGGAAAACCAAGACCACAAAGGGGCCCCCCCCTTGGCCCTTTTTGGAAAGGGGGAAAACTGACCAGCCATAAATTTCCCCACGTGGAGTCAAAACTGGGGGGAAAAAACCCCCCCTGCGGGCCCTTAGACCCCCATCAAAACCCCTTTCGGGCTTGGAAAAGGGCGGATTTTTAGGGCCGGCGGATGTCCGCGAAACAAACTGCTGTTTTGCTTTGGGCCACGGCCCCCTTTTTGCTGCTGTTTGGTTTGGCCGGGAGCGGGCGCATATAGTAGTCAATTTTTTTCAGCTGTTCCCCTTGCTGGCGATTCTGCTTAGATTGCTGAGCCACGGTGGTTGTGAGGTCGGGAGACCCCTTGGTAGAGGCCCCTTGGGGGGAACCAGGGCCCCGAATCGAACTTTTTTACGGATTTTTGGTAGGACCCTTTGGGCCCCCACAAGCGATGACGAAAAAGCCACCCGGGGGGGAATTTAATTATCCGGTTTTTCACCAGAGCCCCGCCGCAAAGCGGGAGGGCTTGCTGCGGCGGATTACTACCAGGTCACTCCCCCCTGACGTGATTTTCTTGCGGTGACACCCAGGTGTTGCGCGGTAAAAAAATCGTGAAGCAGGCTCGTATCGGGGACAGCCAAAAGGGGTTTTAAAGGACGGGCGGCCCAATTTTTTTCGTGGTAAAGGGGACGGAGGAAGAAGGAAAGGGTTACCCCAGTAAATGGGACAAGACATTTTTGGAAGGGTTTTCCTCTCCAGGAAAAGGGCCAAACGTTTTGGAAAAGGTGCTGGGGAAGAGGCAGGGCTTAAAAAGGGTCCCCTGCCCGGTGAGAACCCCAAACACCGGGGTCTGTTCCTTTAAATCTCCCGGCGTGCCCGCGCCCCACGGGGACTAGAAAGGGGACCGTTTTCAAACCCCGGGCCCGGGAAAACAGGAGCGTGGAGGGAAATGAAACCCCGAAAGTGCCGGGGTGTCCCGGCCCCGCCCTTTGGGGTGCGGCACCCGGGTGCAGCAGGAGGTTTTGGGGGCGTTTTCGGGTGTGCCCGCGACCCGACACGAGGGTCGGGAGGGAAACCCTAACATGTTGTTTTTTTGTGTAGCTTTTTATATATGCACTTTTTCTGGCATACCTTTTCTGGAGCCTTTTAGAGAAACCCCATTTTAAAAAAAACAAGAAAAAATACGTTTCCCCCAAGCCCTATATTTTTTTTAAAAAAAAAACAAAACTCTGCTGACCCCACAAATGCCACCAAGTGGCCACAAACCAAAATGTTTTCTATGTAGTGTTTTGTGTACTTTTATTGTAAATGTTAGCGTTACATTTGGCTGCAGTATTTTTTACCTAAACAACTGTGAAAAAGGGCCCAAAGAAAAAATAAAGAAAACATTTTCATTGTGAGAATTCAACCTGATATGACTTTGGAAGTTTCTCAAAATTCTTTTCAAAGGGCAAAATTGCAGTTTATCTAAACCTTTTGGACAGCAAAAAAGCCCTTTAGAACAGTAGGTACCCTAACACCGGGGTACAAACCCAAAACATTTCTTGTTGAAAAACCCAGCATGAAATTTATTTTAAAGACCTTTTCTTTTATTTTTTTCCATTGTTAACAAAACAACCCTGGGCTGTGAGCCTTTTTTTTTGTTTGCTGCTCCCTTTCTATCTAGAAAATGTAAACTAATTGTGTCAATTCTTTTTTTTATTTGACTTTAGAACGATGTACTGTATACTTTCTATTCAATGGCTGTAATGGAACAATTTTGTCTGAGATCATTTTTGACACATTCGAAATGTACATCTCTCCTTATTCCTAATTTTGAGAACACTGCTGTTGCTTTGGAATATGTGCTACAGTTTGTTAATTCATACTTACTGTAGATTGACGTTTTTTTGTGTGGGAATTTTTTTTTTTTTGATCTTTGGCTACCCCTTTTTGCTTTTAAAAAAACATACCAAAAAAGAACTTTGATGAAAGGGAGAAAAGTGAAAGAAAATTGCAGGAGAATAATAGAACCTCTATTCAAAGATCCTTCTATCAGAGGTTAACAGTACAGACATTTACTTCAAATACTTATTTTGCTATTTTCAACTAGAGACCAAAATCATATTCTTTTATGCTTTTTCCTGTCCTAAAAATTTCAAGCATTTGTTTATTTTGCATTTCTTTCTATTTGAGGCATTTGTTTACATATATTTACAGACAATTTTGTTTAGAAAAACAACAAACTATAGATGATTGATTAGGAGGCAACTGCTGTCTGAAAGCTTTTTTTATAAGAAATATTTTTTTATTATAAACATAGAGCTGCATACATTTTACATCTAAGAGTATTAAGCATAACAACTCACTACTAGTAGGGTCATAGTTTATAGAATTTATTATGCATTGATTAGGGTATGTTTACACATAAGATTTTTCCATGAGCATCTAAAATTTGCAGCTCTCCCAATGTATTTTAGACTCGGCCTTAAAAATGTTGACATGAATTCCACCACATTTTTTGACCTGGGTTAATTCCATTTCATTGCATTTTATTACTCAGCGTTGACTTGTCTTTGTGCTGCTTGGATGGATTCACAATCTTGCTATAGTTCATTGCTATAGTTCATTATTTGAACTATAGCACAAATTTCCCATTCAAGTAAATGGAATGCAGATAAACATCCTCCAAGTTTGCTGACTTCATAATTTTTGCCAGGGATTGTATTTGTAAGGGTATAATTGGGCATCCCGGAAATTTGAAAACCCGAAGTGCAGTGGATTCTGTTCACATTTTTCCCTGTAAATAGAACCCTTTTTCTATTGGGGAAAAAAAGGGTGATGTTCCCCACTTAGAAAAGGTTTATCTAGGCTTTTTACTTCCTAAAAAATACACAAATCAGGCTTTGTTGGGCATATTGATCCCATAGAAATACAAAGATTCAAAAAAAAACCCAAAACCCTTTTCCTAAGGGCTGCCTGACCCCTTTTTTTTTTTCATTTCTTTATTTTCCTACTTTGTCCCTCCACAGCCTCCTAGATTGTTCTGAGGATAAAAACAACCTACAAAAATGGGCAATAGAAATACATATATCAAGGGGGGACTACTACAAAAGAAAAAGAAAACTACCTAAAAAAAAAGTAAAACAGACAGCCACAAATTTTGAAAACAAAAACTTTTTTAAACATAGATTTTTTTATTATTATTTATTTTAAAAATGCCATTTATTCCAGAGCGCTGTACATTCAAAAAAGAGTTACATACAAACATATGTCAAAAAAGTACAATGGGGACGGTAAATGGGCTAGCAAAATGGTAAAAGGAGAGGAGGACCCTTTCCCGTGAAGGCTTAAATCTACAAGGAAGGAGGGAAAATGCCAGAAGGGTGGGGGAGACATTTTGTGGGGCGGTGTACTGGTGAAAGGGGTTATTTTAAAGTTTAATAAAAAAAAAAACCTGAAGGAAAGGGTTTTTTAGGTTGCTTCTGAAAGCCCGGTGAAAGTTGGGGAAAGTCCCAAAGTGGGTTTGGGGGAATGAGTTCCCCGAGGGAAAGGGGGAACATGAGAAAAAGTCTTTTGGGGACCGGGTTTTTGAAAGAGCTGATAAGAAGAGAGGAAAAAAGAAAGGGCCTTTTGAGGAGCAGAGAAATTTCGGAAGGGGGGGTAATCTGGAGATTTTGGGAAAAGAAAATGAAGAGGATAGTTTATGGAGAGCATTGTAGGCCATGGGTTTATAACTTGGGAAAATTTAAATTTTTTGGGAAAAAGGGTTTGCCAGTGGATTTTACAGAGGGGGGAGGCCCAAAGGGGAAAAAGGGAAGAGAGGTGGAAAAGGGTGGGCAGGAGAGGGTTTAGGGGTGGGTTGAAGGGGGTAAAGTGGGGATAGGAGGCCAAAAAGAAGGGTGGGTTTCAGTAGTCTAGGTGAAAGATACAAGGGCAGGAAATAGCTTTTTTTTAAATTAGTAGATATTTTTCCCGGTGGGGAAATTTTTGGGAAAAAAGAGGTAAGGGTTTGGATGTATGGGCCCTAAAATAAAATTAAAATTTAAAAAAATATTACTTTTTAGATGCAGAAACCCTCAAAATGAACCCCCTTTGCCTGAAAACAATAACAAAAAAGGGGGATGTAACATAAGTGAAATTAAATTGCAAATGTCAAAAAACTATGCTGAAGAGGGCAGGGAAAGGGCCACAAATGGGCTGGGTTTTTGAAAAACCCCCGTGGAATACAAGATGCTATTGGATTTAAAATTTTCTCACACCCAAATTTTACTCCAACTCACTTGAAGGTTTTGTCCTTGGGTCTTAATTTTATTTTGGATCAGGGAATTTTCAGTTATTTTCAAAGTTGAAGAGTGTTAATACATTTATATGAACTTTAACCTTGCAGAGACATTTCCGTAATGATAAAATAACCTCTGTTAATAGTCTCGTTGCATTAAAGAGAATGAGTTTCAAGATGACATTTTCACCCAAACCCGGTTTTCTTTGGGGGCCTTCCTTATCTTTGGGACAATTGGAAAGACAGTCCCATTGGGTTTTTAAAAATTTTTAAAAACCCGTGCATGACCCCTTCGGAAATTTTTAAACCCCTTTTCCTGAGGGGAAAAAACATGATGGACAAGTTTCAGAAATTGGTCAAGCAAGTTCTTAGATTACTCCATGAAAAAATGTATACTGCTACCATACATTCTAATCTGAATCATGCCCAGAGACAAGTCCTAGTGAAATTAAAAAAATTAGATGATATCAAACAAAGTATGGTGGTTGTTATGAATACAAATCTAGTTGATCATTAAATGTTTGATTTACTATTCGATTCAAATACCTATGTTTGTCTAGAGAGTAATTCTACTGCTATGTTCAAAGACCTAAGAAGGCATTACTCTGACCATATATCATTGTAAAAAATAAGGGCAGATTAAAGGGGTTGTCTCACTACGAAGATTATAGTTGAAAATGTGGGGACCAAAAATCTAAGAATGTACGTCCTTGGTTACTATTGGCAATGTGCTATGGTTTTAGAGAACGGGCTAGTTTACATGTGCTTAGCAACGGTGTTTGTTTACTGGTCAGGGAAGCATTCTGTCCTGCCCAGGTCGTGCACATGCAAAGGAAAGGCAGTGAAGAGGAGGGTCAGGGTTGTGTGTATTGGCAGGCATGGAGGAGAAGCAGTGAGAGGACATGCAGGGGGGTTGTGTGTATTGGCAGCGACATGCAGGGACAAGAGGCAGTGAAGAGCGGGGGAGGGTGTATTGGCAGCCACAGGGATGTGTGTATAGGCAGCCACAGGGATGGAGGAGAGGCAGTGAAGAGGATACATATGTCTGTCTGGTAACCATACAAACATGTTTGCACTTCAGAGCACATTAAAATTGCTCTTATCTCATGACTAAAGTAAAATCTATTTACTAATATATTTAGAAAAAAAGTCTTCATTTAACTGTCCCTCTATGTTGAAAAAAACCCTTTAAGGAATTTATTTGGGAGGTCACTACTTTTCTGACCACACATTTTTTCATGTATGTTAGAGATTTCTTTTTACAAAGAGGAATCCCCATATGGGCTAAATATTCCCCTTCACTAGCTAATATGACCAACTGGTGGAAGAAAATCTATATCTTTAATGTTGACAATCTTGAATTTTGTGGAGTGGTATGGCAGATACATAGATGACCTTCTGCTGATTCGGAGGGTGGATGTGTCTGCCATAACCTCTTTTGTAAATTATTTGAACAATAATCTGTTTAATCTTCATCACCAGACAATTACTTTATTGGTTTTCACATTAGAAGGCAAAGCTATGCATCCAATCATATTATCATCCTTCTGCAAGCCCACAGCTAGAAATGCAATATTACAATACAAGAGTCACCATCCCATATTGTCAAAGCTGTTCTAATGGGTGAATTAACAAGCAGCAAATGTAATTTTAGTCACAGTGAGAATTTTTTAAAGTGAGGCATATGGTATGCAAACTAGACATACAGCCCATTATAGCATTGGAATACAGTAACCAGTTCAACCAAATCAAAAATATAATTAATACATATCATTTATCATACCATTGCTTATGGATGATGAGATACTAATCAATACACTTAGTTATGGATGCAGATTTGTTTATAAAAAACCTAAATCTTTGGGAAATATTCTATCTTCCAATGAAAGCAACATTATGGACAGTAACAATTTCTAGCTTTAGCACATTTTTTTTATTACGTGTGGTAGCATTGGATGTAAGGTATGCCATTTTGCTAACCCCTGTAAAGAGTTGCATCAATCATTATATCAATTGCAATAGTGCACACATGGTCTATATTATTTAATGCACAGTGTGCAATGTTCAATATGTAGTTTGCACCAAACGTAAATTAAAAACAAGCATTTTACAACATCCTAATAATATTTCCAGAGACAGAAATATCTCTAATGCTGCTGAGCAATTTGTTTCTACTCATGATTCTCAAGCCTAGAGTAGGAGGGAACATTAAAAAACTCATATTAGAAAAGAAGGCTTTTTGGATTACCACATTCATGCCTCAGGACAGGGAATAAATCTTAGAAAAGAAACTATGTTTCATTATTAATAGGTAACGTGTTTAGTTATATTTTATTTTCATGCTTTTATTGTCTTTAGTTGCTATTAACCAATTTATGAGGGATTCTATGGGCGACTTATATGAACAGGGCTGCGCCAGTTTTCTGGCATCAAAAAGCTGTCATACCCCTGTACTATAGATGTACGAACATTTACACTCTAAATTTTGGCGCGATAAGCGCCGGCACAACACTTTTTAATGCGCCAAAGATTTGGGGCATTCTGGAGGCACCACATTCATAGAATTAGACACATTTATGAATCGTCGACGCCAAACCGACATACATGTTGCCCTATGTGTCTGTATGTACATCTTTTCTACATATTTGTGTGAATTAAATCCTGTATATCAAATTTCATTTTGGAATCTGTGATATGTCTTTTGACGTTCCCCTTCTAAGGAAGAAGACAGAGTTACATCAGGTGATGTGGGCAGGCACACCCATTGGACATGGGGCTGAACCACTTGTTTGTCTGACTTTCTTTCCTCATATTTTGGCCTATGTTTGGTTCAGATAATACAGATAGTAATGTTTATTTTATGTTCCCAGACAACTGGTGCTATTGCCATCATTGCAGCTCCAAATTGATATTTTTCTCATGAATTCAATGTAATATTGCAAAAGTTGACAAAGCAATAGATAGATAGATAGATAGATAGATAGATAGATAGATAGATAGATAGATAGATAGATAGATAGACAGTGTCAGACTGGGGTGCCTAGGGTCCACCAGAGGAGTTAATTTTAGGGGCCCACTTTATCTTGCTGTCTCCGCCACCTGTACGCTGCCTCCGCCCAGTCCCGCTTCAGCTTATACAGATCAATGTGATGACATCATCACATTAATCTGTAATCAAGATGGGTCGCTGAGGCTTCTGAGTCTCCCTCACCTAATTGCCGCAGGACACCAGTGGTAAACATAAAAGGTCTTTTATATAAATAAAAATATATCAAAAGCTATGACACAAAGTACTAAGTTTAAAACCACTAAATAATGGTTGTAGAGTTACCAAATAACACCACTACATAAAACCAGAATTCCAAGGCTAAAATGACTAATAATTCCACGAAGACCAAATACCGCTACATCATGACCACATATCACCACCACATAGTGACTTAATAATACCTCCACACCTTGACCACATATCCGTACCACATAGTGTCTGAATATTACCTACACACCATGACCACATATCACCACCACATAGTGCCTGAATAATACCGCCACACCATGACCACATATCATGACCACATAGTGACTGAATAATAATGCCACACCATAACCGCATATCACCCCCACATAGTGACTGAATAATGCCGCCACACCACGACCATATATCACCACCACATAGTGACTGAATAATAATACCGCCACAATATGAAAACATATCACCCCCACATAGTGACTGAATAATAACACCTCACCATGACCACATATCATCATCACATAGTGACTGAATAATAGCACCACAACATGAACACATATCACCATTACATAGTGACTGAAAGATAACACCTCACCATGACCACATATCACAAACACATAGTGACTGAATAATATTGCAACACCATGACAACAAATCACCATCATATAGTGACCGAATAATACCTCAACACCATGACCACAGATCACCACCACATAGTGACTGAATAATACCGCCACAACAAGAACACATATCACCACTATATAGGGACTGGCTAATATCGCCACACCATTACTGAATATAAACCATTACACTTTGCACACATATAAGTGATTACAGTTCAGATACATTTAGTGACCCACAGGTGACTTTTCTCTATTGAGTCATTCACATTCCCTTTTCTTCTCCATCCAGTTCACACCTTCATGCTGACTTCTCCCGGCCAACACTCATTCCTGCAGATATGGGCACAAACATCTTAGAATCCTCATTTTTCCAGCACTTCTATGCCTTTATCCAACTCCGTACAAACTTTCCAGGGGTGGAAGAGCTGGTTCAGGTGATAACTTAGAGGCACAGTCTCCGAGGAGGAACAGAGGACTAACCCTACTGTGCTATGGCTAGGGCCTGTACCTAGACATAGCCATGTGACAGGGGGTACAGCCAGTACTCCTGTACCAGGCCCGATGAAACAGGGGGGCCTGCGGCAAGCAGTTTCTCTTGTTTCATAATCTGGTAATCCTATACATGGGCCCCGTGGCACTGCTGACCATCCGCAGGGGCCCGTGCGGCTCAGCGTGTGAGGAGAGGGGCCGCACTCCGATTACAGCAGTGACTGCTCTGTACGTTCCTATAGCTGCAGCGTCTGTCACTTTCTTTCAGTTCTCCTGTGTCTCCTGTGATCGGAGTCGGCCCCTCCTCTCCTGCCTGCGGACGGTGCGGCTCTGCGTCTGAGGAGGGGGCCCGCTCAGCTGCAGCAGGGTCTGTCACCTCCTTCCAGTTCCTGTGTCTCCTGTGATCGGAGTCGGCCCCTCCCCTCTCTCTGCCTGTGGGCGGGGCTTCAGTGACTCCTGCTGGCAGAGGGAGGAGTGGCCGACTGCGATCACAGGAGACTCTGGAGAACTGGACCGAGGTGAGAGACGCTGCTGCTGTAAGTAAAGAGCAGTCCTGAGAGTCAGAGTGCGCCCCCCCCCCTACACCCCCTCACACGCTGGGATAATGTGGAGCCCCACTGAAGCCCCCTCTCTGCGCCAGCGGCCCCTCCCCCCCCCTGAGGCTGTGGGAAGGGTGTGTGTGTGAGGCTGTAGGGAGCCTGTGTGTGAGGCTGTGGGAGGCCTGTGTTTGTGAGGCTGTGGGGGGGCCTTTTGTGTGAGGCTGTGCGGGGGCCTGTGTGTGTGAGGCTGTGGGAGGGGCCTGTGTGTGTGAGGCTGGAGGGCCTGTGTTGTGTGAGGCTGTGGGGGGCCTGTGTGTGAGGCTTTGGCGGGGCCTGTGTGTGTGAGGCTGTGGTAGGCCTGTGGGGGGGGGGGGGGCTGTGTGTGTGTGAGGCTGTGTGGGGGCCTGTGTGTGTGAGGCTGTGGGGGGGGCCCTGTGTGTGTGAGGCTGTGGGAGGCCTGTGTGTGTGAGGCTGTGGAGGGCCTGTGTGTGTGAGGCTGTGGGAGGCCTGTGTGGGGGGGGGGGGCTGTGTCAGGCTATGGGGGGCCTGTGTGTGAGGCTGTGGGGGGCCTGTGTGTGAGGCCTGTGTGTGTGAGACTGTGGGGGGCCTGTGTGACTGAATGATAACACCTCACCATGACCACATATCACAAACACATAGTGACTGAATAATATTGCAACACCATGACAACAAATCACCATCATATAGTGACTGAATAAGTCCTCAACACCATGACCACAGATCACCACTACATAGTGACTGAATAATACCGCCACAACAAGAACACATATCACCACTATATAGGGACTGGCTAATATCGTCACACCATTACTGAATATAAACCATTACACTTTGCACACATATAAGTGATTACAGTTCAGATACATTTAGTGACTCACAGGTGACGTTTCTCTGATGAGTCATTCACATTCCCTTTTCTTCTCCATCTGGTTCACACCTTCATGCCAACACTCATTCCTGCAGATATGGATACAAACATCTTAGAATCCTCACTTTTCCAGCACTTCTTTGCCTTTATCCAACTCTGTACAAACTTTCCAGGGGTGGGAGAGCTGGTTCAGGCTATAACTTAGAGGCACAGTCTCCGAGGAGGAACAGAGGAAAAAAAACCCCACTGGGGCTATGGCTAGGGCCTGTACCTATCAGCAGCCTGTGTGTGTGAGGCTGTGGGGGGGGGCCTGTGTGTTTGAGGCTGTGGGGGGGCCTGTGTGTGTGAGGCTGTTGGGAGGCCTGTGTGTGTGAGGCTGTGGAGGGCCTGTGTGTGGGTGGGGCTGTGTGTGTGAGGCTGTGGAGGGCTTGTGTGTGTGAGGCTGTGGGGGGCTTGTGTGTGGGTGGGGCTGTGTGTGTGAGGCTGTGGAGGGATTGTGTGTGAGGCTGTGGGGGCCTGTGTGTGTGAGGCTGTGGGGGGGGTGCTGTGTGTGTGAGGCCTGTGTGTGTGAGGCTGTGTGGGGGGGGCTGTGTGTGTGAGGCCTGTGTGTGTGAGGATGTGGGGGGCCTGTGTGTGTGAGGCTGTGGGGGGCCTGTGTGTGAGGCTGTGGGGAGGCCTATGTGTGTGAGGCTGTGGTTAGGGGCTGTATGTGTGAGGCTGTTGGGAGGCCTGTGTGTGTGAGGCTGTGGGGGGCCTGTGGTTGTTTAGGGCTGTGGGGGGAGGCCTGTTGTGTTGAGGGCTGTGGGGGCCCTGTGGGTGAGGCTGGGGGGCCTGTTGTGTGCGGCTGTGGGGGGGGGGGCCCGGTGTGGAGGCTGTGGGGAGGCCGTTGTGTTGAGCTGTGGGAGGCCTGTGTGGTGAATGTGGGGAAAGTGTGTGAGGCTGTGGGGGGGCCTGTGTGTGTGGGCTATGGGGGGGCCTGTGTGTGGGAGCTGTGGGGGGGCCTGTGTTGTGTGAGGCTGTGGGGGGGCCTGGGTGTGTGAGGCTGTGGGGGGGGGCAATGTGGGGGGTTTTGAGGCTGTGGGGGGCTTTGTGTGAGGCTGGGAGGGGCAGGGCGATGGGCTTGGCAGAGGGTGGGGTTGACGTGGGGGGGGTCCAGATGCTTCAATGTAATGGGGTGAGAGAAAATTTTGATGCGGCCCTGCCATCGGGGAAAATAAATTTTTGTGGTCCATACTTTCACCATGCAACCAGAAGTCAGCCACATGCATGATGCATAATCTTCAGGAGGTGCAGGGGATGGAGTTCAGTACTTGCTTTTAGTAGTGTTTCTGTTTTTTCTACAGATTTCCCCATTGGAATATAATGGATTTATTGACCCAGAATTTGATCAATTTCTTTAACAAAGTGGTCATGGAGAGCTGGTGTTGGGGGGAGCCTATTTAAATGAAGTGTTTTTGTTTTATGTCAGTGTGCTTTTTACCATTTATTTCCACTGTTAGTAATAGAGATGTTTGATTTACGCCTATGTATTACTAGTGCTGGGGCTTGGTGTCAGCCTTGGGGTGACAAAAAAACACAGCTGGCTGACACCAAGTCCCAGCGCTAGTAACAGAGAGAAGTCTGTCAGACACCTCTGTTACTAACACTGGAAAAATAATGGTAAAAAATACACTGAAACAGCACAAAAACACTTTATTTAAAGAAATACTCCGCGACTACATCCCTCGTTGACCATTTTAGTAAAGAATTGGATCCAACACTCGTCCGACATAATCCAGAAACACTAATCAGCATTTGACTGATGACCATCTATAATGCGTAGGACAACCTGAATACTAAATATGCCCCTATAGATAGATAGAACCCCCATTTAGATAGGTAGTCCCCTAAATTAGGGACTTCAGGTAGGTGGGAAGGCAAGCAAGGCCCCAGTTAGGTAGTCAGGCAAGCCATAAGTAGATAGGTAAATGAGAATGCCCCAGGTAGGTAGGTAGGCCCCAAGCAGGTTGCTGGGTAGGCCCAAGGTAGGTATGTTGGTAGACCCCAGGTAGGTAGGCCCAAAGGTAGGTATGTTTGTAGGTCCCAGATAGGTAGGCAGCAGTTAGGCCCCAGATATTTAGGTAGTAGATTGCCACAGGTAGTGGGTAGATTGCCCCCAGGTAGGGAGATTGCCCCATGTAGTGGGTAGACTGCCCCCAGGTAGTAGGTAGATTGCCCTATGTAGTAGGTAGATTTCCACCAGGTAGGTAGATTGCCCTCAGGTAGTAGATAGAAAGCCCCAGGTAGAAGATAGAATGCACCAGGTAGAAGGTAGACTGCCCCAGGTAGTTATATTAGCCCCCCAGATAGTTAGATTGCGCCAGGTAGAAGGTAGATTGCCCTAGGTAGTAAGGCTGTAGATAGGCAGGTAGGTTGCACCTCATTAGATTAAAAAAAAAATTATACACTCAACTCTCTCCATTTCCCAATGTGCGGCTATCCGGGCAGGACGGGCATCTCTTACTGAAGCCCGGCGCAGGTGGTGCCATGATATTAAATCATCATGACGCGTGGCCATCCCCTAGCACATGTAAGGCCTAATGCTTTAGTCTTACTATGCAAAATAGCAGAGCAGGCGCCGGTGGCACTCTGCTCCGCTAAGGGCTTGAGCAGGAATTCCTCTGAGAGCACGGGACAGAGGGCCCAGGTGTTCTTAGACATGGTGTGCGGACCATGCCCGGTTCACTATGGTGCTGGGACCTGCTGTGTCGGACCCTCTGATCCTCCAGTGGGCCAATAGATAGATAAATAGAAAATGTGTATATTCATTTTAAAGCTCATAAGACATTATTAATTCTTCCATGACAATATTATGCTCTAAAGAGTAACGTTGTTCTGAAGAAACTTACATCATTAGATTCCATGTAATTCAACTGTACTTCCAAGGATTTCTTTACTGCAACTCCTATACGACACAGGCTTACAGGTTTTTTATTTTTTTTAGACATTTGCAATACAGATGATTGACCACAGTGAGCAATATTGGATTTTTAACCACACTTTATCTAAGACTAAAATTCAGCATAAAAAATAAGTAATGAAAATCTCATAAAGTCCTCCCCCCAAAAAAAAAAATTAAAAATTAAATCTAATTTGACATTATATTCCCTTACTTTATTTATTAAAAAAAAATATCCACATTTTTTTAATAAATAAAGTAAGGGAATATAATGTCAAATTAGATTCATTTTAAGAAAACAAATTAATTTCACCTTTAGCTGAAAAATTAATAGAAAAAAGAGTTAATCAGATTATTGACCTATCTACAAAGCTGAGGGATTTAGGCTGCTACTTTGCATCTTATCATGCAATGAATTATTTATGTACTCTTGCATGGTCTTTCTATCATTTGCTGAGTACAGGAGTATAAGTAAGCTTAAGTATTTTTTGAAAATGTATAATTAAAGTAAATAGAGACACTCTTCGGATAGTGTTCCATCATTACATTCACATTAGGAGAAATATTTGTATTGTAATAATTTGAATCATCATTTGCTTATTCTGTAAAGTAAATGCTTTTATGCTTTATATATCACCTGCATGAATTGTAATTGCCATTGAAAAAACCCAAAGCAATGATTAATCTCCAAAATCCTCCAAAACGATATATTCACCTGTGGCACATTTTTTACTAAATGGGATTGTTGCTGTGGTCACAACAATGTCTGCATTATATCTGCCACAAATGAACAAGAGTTATTGTTCCTTGTTAAGTGGAAACAAAATTCCATAAACTATATGAATAAAACATTTTTTTTATTTGTTTCTGTGATATCTTAAAGGGGTTGTCTCATCTCAAAGTTTCATAAGATGCATGAATGAAATAATGCTGCTTTGCTCTGTGATTTCCTGGTCAAGCTGTCTGTAATTAGCATCTGAGCTCCTTGTATTCATACCTCTGCTAATTAGATAAATCTCATGCTGTCAGGAACAGGGAAGCTTCTGAGTTTAAAGAGAACCTGTCACATAGTTTTTGCCCCCCTGGCTGAGGACAGAACAAGGTAGTGTCAGACCTGCTGTTTCAAGCACTGTGTCCCTTATTCTGTAAGATGCTGTAGTTTTCGTGTATTTAATGCTCAAATCTGCAGTTTTCAGTCAGAAGAGTCATTCGAAGAGTCCTTCAGAGTGTCAGTTTTTTTCAAACCCTGCCCACCTGAGGCTAGCCCCCACCCACATCAACTGACAAACCTATTACTTTGAATAGGTAGAAACATGTGAATAACTGTCAGTGGGCGGAGCTAGCCTTTGGTGGGTGGAGCTAACACCTACTCATGAATAAGATTTGAGAGGTAAATGCTCTAAAACTGCTGCATCTTAAGAATAAGGGACACAGTACTGGAAACAGCAGGTCTGACACTGGCTTGTGCTGCCCTCAGAAAGGGGGGCATAATCTATGTGACAGGTTCCCTTTAAGTAAACAGCAGTAATTACTGGCTTTTGTCTGAAAGACCAGATAACAAACAAGCTCTCACTGTCCAGAGTTCTGTGCTGCAGCGACCTGTGTGACGATGTCACTCCCTGCTATCAGATAGAACAAACAGCAGGGGAGGAGAAGTACACATGTCGGTCACTTGGGGAACCAGAAAGAGCACAGAGGGTGATAAAATCACTTGTAGGTCCTTAACAAAAAAAACAAAACAATGCAATATATTTGGAAAACATCTTTATTTAGTGTTCCCAACACGTTGAAAGCTAAT
>JAODAL010063805.1:0-19052 GCA_025379985.1 Phyllomedusa bahiana
GTATATAGATGTACTGCCCGGGGTTTACAGGGTAAACCCAACTTTTTTTAAAAACCAACCTTATTTTTTAATGAAAACAGGGCTGGACTATTGAAAAATGACCACTTTTTAAACCCCTTTTGTCTCACCCTTTACACCATAATAGATTGTAAGTTTCTCGCGAGCGGGGCCCCTCTACCTTGTGTCTCATCTGTAAGTTCTTTTAATGTAAAATTGTCGCGTGAAAACCCCTCTAATTTGCAAAGTGCTGCGGAATATGTTGTCCCTATAAAATAAGTTTTATTACTATTTTAAAATTATTCCTTAAATTTGCAATCAGCCTCTGCAGATAAAACCCGCCCCCCCCCCCATAGCAGGGAATCCTGCCACCCCCAAATGTGTCACTGTTGGGATTGTTTTGGGCGGGTGATGAGCGGGGCCGGGTTTTTCTCCACACAACCACTTGGGAATTAACAATCTTCTCATCAGACCAGAAAAATTTTTTTTCCCTATAGTCGGGAGTCCTTCAGGGGTTTTTTTTTTTGAAAACCCTGTCTGCGGCTTTCATATGTTTTGGGCCTGAGGAAAAACGCTTCTTTTCTTAAACCCCCGATTTGGTTTGGAGGGCTGCATTGATAGTTGACTTTGGGGAAAACCTTCCCCCCAATCTCCCTACTGAAATCTTGAAACTTAGCCACGGGTATTTTGGGGGCTTTTTTAAACCGCGCCTTCCCCACGATTGTTTAGTTTGGCTGGGGGAAATTTTAAAAACCCTTGGGGCCAGATTTTGTGCCTTCCCACAATCCTGCCCTCTGAGCCCCTTGGGGGGTTTCCTTGGGCCCTCATGATTCTCAATGCTCTGCCCTTCCAATGTAAAGTCTTATATAGACAGGTTTTTTGCCTTTCCTAATAAAGGGCCCCAATCATTTTTAATTAAACACACTGGACTCCCAATGAAGGGTAGAACCATCTCAACAGCATAAAAGGGAAAATAGACAGCATGGGGGGTTAAAATATGGTGTGACAGAAAAAGGTTGGGAAAATACTTTTGACCATGTGATAATTTTTAGTTTTTCTTGTTTAATAAATTTGCAAAAAAAATCAAAATTTTTGCTTTTTTCTTTCAAGATGGCGGGGGGCAGAGTGCCTTAAAAGAGATAAAAATTTAACTTTTCGGGTCTTGCCCAAATTTCTGTGAGAAACAAGGGGAAAAATTTTAAAGGGGGCTGATAACTTTTTGTACCCCCTGTACTTTGGGAAAAGGGAAAAAAATTTTTCCCCTGCAAAACATGCTGTACACTGACTACTTTACATTGTACAGTGTCATATCTGTAGTGTTGCCCCATGAAAATAAAATATACGGTTATTTACAAAAATGTGAGGGGTGTACTGACTTTTCTGAGCCACTGTACATGACTTTCCTACAGAAAAAATAATTTTTTTGGGGCCCGTGAAACTATAAATGGTAACTTTCCCCCTTTTTATTTGATTAGTAAATCTGCCCCAGTGTTTGCAACTCTCATCTGAATCCACTCCAAACCTTATCTCAAAAAACTGCTTCCGTAACCACAGGGACATTGTTCCAAAAAGTGCAGTCAGATGGTAATCCGTGTATTTCAATGGCTCTCATGATCGGCAGCAGAAGCCTGGCGGTGATTGACAGCTGCTGTGATGGCCAGGATCAGAGACACCTCTGATTCTGGCTGTTTAAGGACTTAGACGTCAGTATGTTCCAATAGCAAACGGGCAAAACAAAAGATCCCAGGTCTACCATATGTGCAAGCATCAGAAACAACTGACAGGCAGCACAGCTGCGAATTTCACTTATAAAATCTGCAACAGCGAACTGTGCCATGTTACTGTGAATGGAGTCTAAAATGCAATGCAATGAGTGACCTCCATAGTCCAGATCAACAACAAAATCCACAGGTTAAGTGTGGGTTTTACCATGACAGCACCTGGAGGGTCGACAGGAAACTTGTGGATCTAAAAAGGCAGAGCCTCCCACAGTGATTTCTAGTTCTGAGACAACAGGTAGGCAGAAGGCGGCGACTGCCTAAACTGCCACCTCATGCCAGACAGAAAGGGGATTAAATTAATTCTTTTGTATCCTGCCCAGAAAGCTTATGTCAGCAGGAAATAGAGCAAACATAGTCTATACAGGAATATATTTGCTCTATAGATTTCTTTTTTTTTTTTTTTTTTTTTTTTGAAAACTCATTTTTTTTGCTTTTCACATATTAAAGTTTACATCATATACCTGTTAATACAATTGTGTGCATTTTGTATTTCACAAAATGAAACAACAGCTTAGTCAAATAACACTGTCTGAGTGTAGCAGTAAAATTCCATAAAGTTTTCGTTTCTATCCTCGCTACTCAGAGCTCTATAGATTTCTATTGGGTTGCTATGTTGTGGTACCCATCCCCCGAAAATAAGACCTAGTGCAATGTTTTTCAAGCTTAGAAATATAAGACCTCCCCTGAAAATAAGACCTAGCTGCAGTCATTGCTACAAGAACACCTATCACCTCCAAACATGCACACACAAATTGGTAGTAGATGAAATTATAAGACTTCTCATAAACATGTCATTAGTAATCTAGAGGGTTGGAGATCCTTCAGGAAGCTGTGGAACATACCAACTGTGCAGGGGGAACTGAGGGCATAGCTGCTTGTACAGGGTGATCTGAGTCTCTCACTACATACACTGCAGGCACAGCACAACGATAAGATAGTGTTGCTTCAGAGCTTGGCTGGTTATGCTTATTTCTGTGATGACAGGACTACAGTATATTAATGAATTATTATTATTTTGGTCCAACAATAAATGTGAATTCTTGTTCATGGAAAAATAAGACAAACCCTGAAAATAAGACCTAGTGCATCCTTAGGAGCAAAAATTAATATAAAACACTGTTTTATTTTAGGGGAAACAGGGTATCTATTGAGACAAAGCCAAAATAAACCTAAAAATTTACCCAGATGAACCATGGTGCTTACCACTCCAAACATTCATGCAATGTTCCACAGTGCAGTAGTAACTGCACAGACCCCTGTTCTTAATATGGTTTTTGAAGGATCAATCCTGTGTGTGTGTGTGTGTGTGTGTGTGTGTAATGTGCGTGTAACTGAGTTGTGTGTGTGTAATGTGCGTGTAACTGAGTCATGTGTGTGTAATGTGCCTGTAGCTGAGCCGTGTGTGTGTAATGTGCCTGTAGCTGAGCCGTGTGTGTGTAATGTGCCTGTAGCTGAGCCGTGTGTGTGTGTAAAGTGCCTGTAGCTGAGCCGTGTGTGTGTAATGTGCCTGTAGCTGAGCCGTGTGTGTGTAATGTGCGTGTAGCTGAGCCGTGTGTGTGTGTAACGTGCCTGTAGCTGAGCCGTGTGTGTGTAATGTGTCTGTAGCTGAGCCGTGTGTGTGTAATGTGCCTGTAGCTGAGCCGTGTGTGTGTAATGTGCCTGTAGCTGAGCCGTGTGTGTGTGTAATGTGCCTGTAGCTGAGCCGTGTGTGTGTGTAACGTGTCTGTAGCTGAGCCGTGTGTGTGTAACGTGCCTGTAGCTGAGCCGTGTGTGTGTAATGTGCCTGTAGCTGAGCCGTGTGTGTGTGTAATGTGCCTGTAGCTGAGCCGTGTGTGTAACGTGCCTGTAGCTGAGCCGTGTGTGTGTAACGTGCCTGTAGCTGAGCCGTGTGTGTGTAACGTGCCTGTAGCTGAGCTGTGTGTGTGTAACGTGCCTGTAGCTGAGCCGTGTGTGTGTGTAATGTGCCTGTAGCTGAGCCGTGTGTGTGTAATGTGCCTGTAGCTGAGCCGTGTGTGTAATGTGCCTGTAGCTGAGCCGTGTGTGTGTAACGTGCCTGTAGCTGAGCCGTGTGTGTAACGTGCCTGTAGCTGAGCCGTGTGTGTGTAATGTGCCTGTAGCTGAGCCGTGTGTGTGTAATGTGCCTGTAGCTGAGCCGTGTGTGTAACGTGCCTGTAGCTGAGCCGTGTGTGTGTAACGTGCCTGTAGCTGAGCCGTGTGTGTGTAATGTGCCTGTAGCTGAGCCGTGTGTGTGTAATGTGCCTGTAGCTGAGCCGTGTGTGTGTAACGTGCCTGTAGCTGAGCCGTGTGTGTGTAACGTGCCTGTAGCTGAGCCGTGTGTGTGTAATGTGCCTGTAGCTGAGCCGTGTGTGTAATGTGTCTGTAGCTGAGCCGTGTGTGTGTGTAATGTGCCTGTAGCTGAGCCGTGTGTGTGTAATGTGCGTGTAGCTGAGCCGTGTGTGTGTAATGTGCCTGTAGCTGAGCCGTGTGTGTAATGTGCCTGTAGCTGAGCCGTGTGTGTGTAATGTGCCTGTAGCTGAGTCGTGTGTGTGTAATGTGCCTGTAGCTGAGCCGTGTGTGTGTAATGTGCCTGTAGCTGAGCTGTGTGTGTGTAACGTGCCTGTAGCTGAGCCGTGTGTGTGTAACGTGCCTGTAGCTGAGCCGTGTGTGTAACGTGCCTGTAGCTGAGCCGTGTGTGTGTAATGTGCCTGTAGCTGAGCCGTGTGTGTGTAACGTGCCTGTAGCTGAGCCGTGTGTGTGTGTAATGTGCCTGTAGCTGAGCCGTGTGTGTGTAACGTGCCTGTAGCTGAGCTGTGTGTGTGTAACGTGCCTGTAGCTGAGCTGTGTGTGTGTAACGTGCCTGTAGCTGAGCTGTGTGTGTGTGTAATGTGCCTGTAGCTGAGCCGTGTGTGTGTAATGTGCCTGTAGCTGAGCCGTGTGTGTATAATGGGCAATTGGAGCTGAGCCGTGTGTGTGTAACGTGCCTGTAGCTGAGCCGTGTGTGTGTAACGTGCGTGTAGCTGAGCCGTGTGTGTGTAACGTGCCTGTAGCTGAGCCGTGTGTGTGTAATGTGACTGTAGCTGAGCCGTGTGTGTATGTAATGTACCTGTACAGTAGCTGAGCCCTGTGTGTGTAATGTGCCTGTAGCTGAGCCGTGTGTGTGTAATGTGCCTGTAGCTGAGCCGTGTGTGTGTAATGTGTCTGTAGCTGAGCCGTGTGTGTGTAATGTGCCTGTAGCTGAGCAGTGTGTGTAATGTGCCTGTAGCTGAGCCGTGTGTGTGTAACGTGCCTGTAGCTGAGCCGTGTGTGTGTAATGTGGCTGTAGCTGAGCCGTGTGTGTAATGTGCCTGTAGCTGAACCGTATTTGTGTAATGTGCCTGTAGCTGAGCCGTGTGTGTGTAATGTGCCTGTAGCTGAGCCGTGTGTGTAACGTGCCTGTAGCTGAGCCATGTGTGTGTGTAATGTGGCTGTAGCTGAGCCGTGTGTGTGTAACGTGCCTGTAGCTGAGCCGTGTGTGTGTAATGTGCACGTAGCTGGGCCATGTGTGTGTAATGTGCCTGTAGTTGAGCCGTGTGTGTGTAATGTGCCTGTAGCTGAGCCGTGTGTGTGTAATGTGCCTGTAGCTGAGCCGTGTGTGTGTAATGTGCCTGTAGCTGAGCCGTGTGTGTAACGTGCCTGTAGCTGAGCCGTGTGTGTAATGTGCCTGTAGCTGAGCCGTGTGTGTGTAATGTGCCTGTAGCTGAGCCGTGTGTGTGTGTAATGTGCCTGTAGCTGAGCCGTGTGTGTGTAATGTGCCTGTAGCTGAGCCGTGTGTGTGTAATGTGAGTGTAGCAGAGCCGTGCGTGTGTAATGTGAGTGTAGCAGAGCCGTGCGAGTGTAATGTGCCTGTAGCTGAGCCGTGTGTGTGTAATGTGCGTGTAGCTGAGCCGTGTGTGTGTAATGTGCGTGTAGCTGAGCCGTGTGTGTGTAATGTGCCTGTAGCTGAGCCGTGTGTGTGTAATGTGCCTGTAGTTGAGCCGTGTGTGTGTAATGTGCCTGTAGTTGAGCCGTGTGTGTGTAATGTGCCTGTAGCTGAGCTGTGTAATGTGCCTGTAGCTGAGCCGTGTGTGTAATGTGCCTGTAGCTGAGCCGTGTGTGTGTAATGTGCCTGTAGCTGAGCCGTGTGTGTGTAATGTGCGTGTAGCTGAGCCGTGTGTGTAATGTGCCTGTAGCTGAGCCGTGTGTGTGTAATGTGTCTGTAGCTGAGCCGTGTGTGTGTAATGTGCCTGTAGCTGAGCCGTGTGTGTGTAATGTGCCTGTAGCTGAGCCGTGTGTGTGTAATGTGCCTGTAGCTGAGCTGTGTGTGTAACGTGCCTGTAGCTGAGCCGTGTGTGTAACGTGCCTGTAGCTGAGCCGTGTGTGTGTAACGTGCCTGTAGCTGAGCCGTGTGTGTGTAACGTGCCTGTAGCTGAGCCGTGTGTGTGTAACGTGCATGTAGCTGAGCCGTGTGTGTGTAACGTGCCTGTAGCTGAGCCGTGTGTGTGTGTAACGTGCCTGTAGCTGAGCCGTGTGTGTGTAATGTGCCTGTAGCTGAGCCGTGTGTGTGTAACGTGCCTGTAGCTGAGCCGTGTGTGTGTAACGTGCCTGTAGCTGAGCCGTGTGTGTGTAATGTGCCTGTAGCTGAGCCGTGTGTGTGTAACGTGCCTGTGGCTGAGCCGTGTGTGTGTAATGTGCGTGTAGCTGAGCCATGTGTGTAATGTGCCTGTAGCTGAGCCGTGCGTGTGTAACGTGCCTGTAGCTGAGCCGT
This sequence comes from Phyllomedusa bahiana, assembly GCA_025379985.1. Classification (NCBI taxonomy): domain Eukaryota; kingdom Metazoa; phylum Chordata; class Amphibia; order Anura; family Hylidae; genus Phyllomedusa; species Phyllomedusa bahiana. Next base: position 6,562 of record JAODAL010063805.1, read on the forward strand.
GTGTGTGTAACGTGCCTGTAGCTGAGCCGTGTGTGTGTAACGTGCCTGTAGCTGAGCCGTGTGTGTGTAATGTGCCTGTAGCTGAGCCGTGTGTGTGTAATGTGCCTGTAGCTGAGTCGTGTGTGTGTAACGTGCCTGTAGCTGAGCCGTGTGTGTGTAATGTGCCTGTAGCTGAGCCGTGTGTGTGTAATGTGCCTGTAGCTGAGCCGTGTGTGTGTGTAATGTGCCTGTAGCTGAGCCGTGTGTGTGTAATGTGCCTGTAGCTGAGCCGTGTGTGTGTAATGTGCCTGTAGCTGAGCCGTGTGTGTGTAATGTGCCTGTAGCTGAGCCGTGTGTGTGTTATGTGCCTGTAGCTGAGCCGTGTGTGTGTAATGTGCCTGTAGCTGAGCCGTGTGTGTGTAATGTGCCTGTAGCTGAGCCGTGTGTGTGTAATGTGCGTGTAGCTGAGCCGTGTGTGTGTAATGTGCCTGTAGCTGAGCCGTGTGTGTGTAATGTGCCTGTAGCTGGGTTGTACATGTGTGTAATGTGTGTGTAGCTGAGCCATCTGCGAATCTAAATAATTTATGTTCAAACTGCGGCTTTATTGTGAAATTATCAATACCTTTTTAGGAACATAGGATTAAATAGAAAAGATGTCATGGTCGATGATTTCGAGCATAGGTTAAACTTCTGCGAACACTGTTTCCAAATCCTCCTAGTTAGTTGTATGGGGCCTAATAATGGATAAGCAATAGAAATGTGGGATGCAGCCCAAAGGAGAGAGGGTGTCCTGGGGCCATCCACAGTTTTTCAATTTCTAGCCATTTTCAGGTAACAAACAGGGAGGACCATGTTGCGTTGCCCAATAATATTTGACAAGGTCTGGGTCCCCCCTCTGATTTCCTCGCCATCATAACACTTTTTTAAAATCCTATGTCTTTTTTCCCACATAAATCTAAAGAGGGATGCCCGTAAAACCTTTAGTTATTGGTAGTGTCACAAATAAATAAAGTAATTCTGGCAAAAGGCTAATTTTTATGGCCAAAATTCTACCTAGAAGGGATAAAGGCATAGACAACCATTTTTGTAAAGAGTTTCTAATTTCGTTATATTTGTGGGGAAAATTATTACTGTAAAGTGAGGCATAAGATGGGGTCAGGTTGATTCCCAAATATTTCAAAGACGACGACCTCTAGTTAAACCGATAATTGGCCTGCAGGGCTAGTAAGTCGTCCCCTAGAATATTGATGGGAGGGCGTCTGTCTTAGTGTTGTTAATTTTGTAACCTGACAGATCTTGGAATTGAAGAAATAAGCGTTGTAGGTTAGGGAGGGTGGTGTGCGGGAAGGTTAAGGTTAAGATAATGTCATCTACAAATAATGAGATTTTGAATTCCTTGTCCTTGATAGCCACCGCTTTAATTTTTGGGTCTTTGCGAATAGCCAAGGCCAACGGTTCAACACATAATACAAATAGCAGAGGGGACAATGGGCAACCCTGTCTAGTACCAGGGGGGATCTTAATTAATGGGGACATGCTGTATGGCAGCTTGATATTCGTCATGGGCATAAAGAGATTGTAGGGCATGAAGAAAAGGACCTTTGATCCCAAACCTCCCCAGTGTCGCCATCACATAGGACTAATTGAGGCAGTCAAAAGCCTTCTCCACATCTAAACTTAACAGAAGAGCAGATTTATCAAGTCTATTGACTGCATCAATCAGATTGATCACTTTTCTCGTGTTATCCCCACCCTGTCTGTTCAGCACAAATCTAACCTTGGTTTTATGGACCAAAAGCGGCAACCACACTGCCCATCTGCTTGCCAATATCTTTGTGAATAATTTGAGATCAGTATTGAGTAAGGCAATTGGCCTATAATTGGAAACATCCATAGGATCCTTATATGGCTTAGGGAGATATATAAGAATGTAACAAAGAGCCGCTCAAAATGGAGTTATACATTTGTACTTGATAGGAGGAAAGTTGGGGTGTATATAATTGATAATATAAGTAGGTTAAACCTGGCGCCTTACCCACGAGCATGGATTTAAGAGCTTTGTCTATTTCCTCAAAAGTTATTAGGAAATTGAGCGAATCCACCACTTTCGAAGATAATGTTGGCATGTCACATGAAGATAGGAACCGCTGCAGTACACCCTCTCTCGCCTCTAAGTCATTTGGGAGAGAGTATAAGTTCAAGAAATACTTACGAAACAGCTGTCCAAGTTTATTTGGGTCATATGGCACTCGACCATTGTTGTCCCTCAGAGTATGCAGATTACGACTCTCCATATCATCTCGTAGCTGCCTGGTCAACATCGTGTGGGGTTTATTTCAACTCTCATAATATTTTTGCCTCGAGTATAACAATTTTTCAGCTCTATTCAGTGCCAAAGCTTTGACCTGTGATGGGATGTCCAAATTTTTTTTAACTTTAGCTCTAGATGGCCATGCAGCCAGGGATGACTCCAGTGCCATCAGATGTGACTGTAGATTCTCTTTTCTTAAATTAATTTTTTTTTTTATTCTAGTTCCCACTGAGATACACCAGCCCAGAATGACCGCTTTATGCGCCTCCCACAGAACAATAGGAGATGAGACTGAATTTTTGTTAGTCACAAAATAGTTTAAAATGTGTTGTCTCAGTTCTTCCCTTGTTTGGGTGTTTTTTTATTAAACTCTCATTTAAACGCCAATGGCAATTCCTAATTGGGTTGGTGTTTGCTTTCAAAGTCAGGGTTGTAAGGGCGTGGTCTGACCAGGTGATAGTATTAATCTCAGCAAAAGGCCATACGCCTTATGGCAGTTATATTGCCAAAGAAATAATAAATCCACAAATGGGACAGGTGGGGCGATGAGAAAAATGGATAAGAATGTTCTTGGGGATGACTTATTCTCAACAAGTCAAATAGCGCATATTTTCTGATCAGCCGTCTAAAAAGTTTCTGAAAAGTCGGGATTGAGCCAAATCAGTAGGCTTATTCCGAAGATGTAATCTATCCGCAATTTCAGAAAAAGCCATATTAAAGTCTCCTTCAAGTATAAGCGTGGAAGATGGGGATCATTTCAGTTTAAGAAGAACCATATTCAAAAAATGAATTTGGGCTTGGTTGGGTACATAAACCTTGCAAAGTGTAAAGGGTGCCGCTAGGTAGGTGTCATTTAAGTTAAGGTAATGCCCATTCTCATCTATTTGGGATTGTTGGACCTCAGAGGGACAAGTACGTGCCAAAAAAAATGGCCACTCATGCCTTTTTCTTAGTTTGGGATGAAATATAGACATTTGGGTACAAATTTCTGACAAATTAAAATTTTACTGCCCTGTTAAAGTGTGTCTCTTGAAGGAAAACAATTTCTGCTTTAAGGTGATTAAGTAGGTATATACCCAGGCTAAATTCCCTGGGGTACAGGAGATAAGTCCACAACTATCTCAAAACAGAACTGTCTAAAATTTTTAAGGAGCAATGCTTCTTCCGAACCATAACAATGAGCAAATCGGAAGTGAAATACTGTGGCTGACGAAACCCCCTACCGGGGAGAAAGTATTTTGCACTTCAGAAAGGGCCTCAAAGAGCCTCTGCTATAAATAAAATGTTCTGGAAACTTGATGTGGAGGAGAGGAAGAAACATAGGATAAAAAAAGGGGGCGAGGAGAAAAGCTTAAGAACCAGGGGATGTAGTCATAAATTCTTAGCCTCGAGTAGATATTGGGAGATGTCCCTCCAACTGTATCACAGGGCTTATGTTACCCCAATCAGGGGACACCGCATGGGCATTTTCGAGAGCAGTAGCTGCTTTCGATGTGGTGTCCTGGAGGCAGATATATTTCACTGCCTGTGGAGTTGCCCGGTAATTCAAGACTTTTGGGAACGGGTGATGACGTTTACAAGAACGCACCTGACTAACTATGTCCCGAACAACCCCCTATGGGCAATATTTGGACATATAGATGTTCAGGTGACTCCATGTGACCCGGGAAGCAGGAAATTATTACATATGATTTCTGCGGCAGGTATCAAAACTATCTTAAACACATGGATACACGAGTCTACGTCCCCTTTCAAGATGTTTCTAGACAAACTGTCTTACATATTGAAAATGGATTGGGTAGAGGCCTCAAGTAAAAAGGAGACTCATGTCAAAAGTTTTTCCAGGTCTGGGGCAGTTTTATCCTCTTGCTTCCACAGAGAATACGAGCAGCCATCAAGGAATGTTTTAGTTTTACCACATGGTTTCAAGAACAGGTACTAATAGGCGAGGCACCACTTTAGGGGAACTAGTGTTTCAATTTATCCTGAGGTTGAGAATTTCTAGTCCACCACCTAACTGGATATTTGACGATTAGGGATTCTACCTTACGAAGCAGGACAAGAGGTCGGTGTCAGATAAGGGGAGCCATATTGAGCGATCATACTGTTAAAAACAGAGGTTGGGGGATGGGCCTGGAGAATGGAGCACTTGTTGATATGTGTTTTTGTTGTTTCTGAGTCTAATACTACATACTGTACTCGTGTTCATGCGACTTGTGTTTTTTTCCATTATTAAGATAGCCTAACGCTAAAGAAGAGGCTATTACTGGCAGCTTCAGTTATATTGACAATTAGGGCAATTTAATCTGATGCACTTCATGGTCACCTACATTCAGATGGCTTACTTTCTGAAGCTAGCATCTGGAAGAAGTGCAATTTCAGCTCTCAGGAACAGACATGAGATCGCAAAATAGAGGCTCAGACTGGTTCTAATATACACATGTTCTTTTCCTTTTGTTTTGTATAAAATAGAAAATTGGTAATACAGAGTGAACAGGTTATAACATACCAAAATTCGAATTCTTTTTTTTTTATAATTTGCAAGTTGTGTTTCTTACGTTGGGAATATCTTGAACTCTGTATTGCTTAATAAAGACATTTTAAAGAACCAGGGGATGTGAAGAAAGGGTAAAGGCAGAGAAATAAAAAGGGGAGATGGAAATAACAATAACTAGAAGGATCTTATGACCTCCTCCAACCTGCACCACCCTGAAATATGATGAGCATTTGTGAGCCCCAGCGAAAATTGAAAAGAAATTGTGAACCTGATTTTCTGAACCATTAGGGCATTTCCCCATGGCAGGTTTCTAAGCCGGTTTTACAGACTGTTTACGGTTTTGAAACCACCTGTCAAACTTTTCACGGACCTCTATGGGAAAATCCATGCAGCAGTCCCCAATGTATAGCTTTTCTACTAGATGTTTTTTAGACCGCCAGCAGTCCGAAAAACATCGATCATGTTCAATCTTCTGCCTGGTTTTCACAAACCGCGAAGAAAAGCCGTCCTCCTGCAGCTGTATACACGGCCTGAAGACAGAGCAAATACCGGTCGGATAATCCGACTGGTATTTGCACTGTGCCATTGGACATGCCCTTAGAGAACATGACAGTCAACAATCTGATCTATTGCATAATATAGAACCAACTGGAGGACTCAGCACCCCAAAACTATACTCAGGTGACCAGTCCTGAGGTTCCAGTAGATGCTGACTTCTTTGCACCCCCTGAAGATCTTCTCTTATTGTTGGTGTTGGCCCTTTGCCAAATCGCCGGTGGGGGAGGAGGAGGAATCTTCATTTCCCAATCAGGAATAAGTGGCACCTCAATGTCCAATAAAGAGCAGAAGGAGCAGAGGTATTCATGGGACTTTAGCGTCAGCGATTTGCCGTTATTGGTGGCAATTAACATGAAAGGAAAGCCCCATTTGTATAGTATTTTGCGGCGCTTGAGGTCCTCCAACAGTGGTTTTGTCAGGTTTGGCTTACCCGGAGGCAAACCAGAGACGTGGATCCTCTGGACCACCGCAAGCGATGGTATAAGCCACAGAGCTGAGTCTAAGTAAGTCCGGTTTTCACCAGAGCCCGCCGCAAAGCAGGATGGACTTGCTTCGGCGGATTGCTACCAGGTTGCTACCCCTGACGTGACTTGCTTGCGGTGGCTGCCAAGGTGTGGCGTGGTACAAAATCATGGAGCAGGCTCGTAGTCGGGGACAGGCAGAAGGTCAGGGCAGGCGGCAATGGTTCGTGGTTGAGGGACGGAGGCAGTAGGTACGGTACACAGGATAACGCTGGACACAATAAGGAACGCTTCCTCTCTAGGCACAGGGCACTATCGATTCGGCAAGGTTACTAGGAAAGGGCAAGGCTTAAATAGGATCAGCACCCGATGAGACCAATCATCGGCGTGCTGTCCCTTTAAATTTGGCCGCAGTACCGCGCGCGCGGCCGGCCAGTCACAGGTGCGCGCCCGAAACGGAACAGGAGCGCGCCGAGGTAAGTGAAGATGGAGAGCTGCTGGCTGCGGGGTCGGAGCTGCGGCATCGCCCGCAGAAGCAGCGGGGATGCGGGTGTGCCCGCAGCCCGGCACAGGGGCCACGTGGACACCCGTGACAATACCCCCCTTTGGCCTCCCCCTCCTCCCGGACCGCAAAAACCTGGACAAAAGACCCCAGTCCAGGATGTTCTCCTCTGGCTCCCATGACCTCTCCTCTGGCCCAAACCCCTTCCAATCTACCAAGAAGAATCGTCTCCCCCAACCGTCTTCATGGCCAGAATTTCCTTGACAGTAAAGACATTGGTGGAGTCAGCTATGGGAGACGGGGAAACCACAGAACGGGAGAACCGGTTATGGACGACTGGTTTCAACAGGGAGACATGGAAGGAGTTTGGGATGTGCATAGTAGGGCGGAGCCGGAGCTTGTAGGTCACAGGATTCATGCGTCTCAGAACTTCAAAGGGGCCTAAATAACGTGGGCCCAGCTTGTAGCTAGGGATTTTAAAGCGGACATATCTGGCAGATAGCCATACCCTATCTCCAGGAACAAAGGAGGGAGGAGGTCTTTTCTTGTCTGCCTGGACCTTCATACGGGTAGAGGCCTGAAGCAGGGACTGGCGTGTCTCTCTCCAGATGGCGAAGAGGTCAGGGATGAAATTATCCACCACAGGAACATCGGAGGAGACAGAGTGCAGCGGAAGGGGTGGGCGGGGATGCCGACCGAAGACAATGAAGAAGGGGGATGCCCCAGCAGAATTAGACTCCAAGGAGTTATACGAAAATTCCACCCATGGCAATAGACTGGACCAATCATCTTGTCTAGCAGATGTGAAGTGACGGAGATAGGTACCCAAGACTTGATTCACCCTTTTGACCTGGCCATTGGATTGCGGGTGGTAAGCCGAAGAGAAGTCCAGCTTGACTTGCAATTGTGAGAAGAGACATCGCCAAAATCTAGAAACAAACTGAATCCCTCGGTCAGCGACGATCTGTTGTGGAAGCCCATGTAACCAGAAAATATGCTGGAAGAAGAGGTTGGCCAGACGTGGAGCAGAAGGAAGACCAGGCAGTGGAACGAAGTGCGCCATTTTTGAGAATCGGTCAGTGACCACCCAGATGACCGTATTTCCGTCCGAGGGAGGCAGATCAGTGATGAAGTCCATGGCAATGGACCCAAGGACTGTTAGGGACGGGCAGAGGCTGCAGCAGACCCGCCGGTTTGGTGCGCGGGGACTTGTTGCGAGCACAAGTGGTACACGCCTCCACGAATTCCTTCACGTCTTCGGCTAGATCCGGCCACCATTAAATACGGGAAATCAGAGAGGACGACTTTCGAACCCCTGGGTATCCGGCAATGCGAGAACAATGTCCCCAGTTCAGCACCCTTTTCCGGAGTGCAGGGCGCACATACGTCTTACCCGGGGGTGCGCGCTGGAGATTTGCGGAAGCCACGGATATCAGACGTTCTGGGGGTTCTATGTGCTGAGGCTTAGCCTCCTCTTCTCCACTAATATCAGAGGCACGAGACAGGGCATCTGCTTTGACATTCTTCTCTGCCGGTCGAAAGTGGATAACAAAATTGAAGCGGGAAAAAAACAGTGACCACCTGGCTTGGCGCGGGTTCAGCCGCTGCGCTGTTTGGAGGTAAAGGAGGTTCTTGTGATTGGTGAAGATGTTGACGGCATGCCAAGCACCCTCCAGGAGGTGGCACCATTTATCCAAGGCAAGCTTAATGGCCAGTAACTCCCGATCACCGATGGTGTAATTCCTCTCAGCGGGCGAAAAGGTTTTAGAAAAAAACCCGCAGGTCCGAATCTTGCCCTTAGGGCCCTTCTGGGTGAGAACTGCTCCAGCGCCCATGGAAGAGACGTTGACTTCCAAGAAGAAAGAGCACTCACTATCCGGACGGGATAGAACAGGTGCAGAAGCGAAACTGGCTTTTAATTTGGAGAAGGCCTCTTCGGCGGCTGGCGGACAAAGTCGGGGGTTGGCATGTTTCCTGGTTAAAGCCACAATTGGGGTGACCAACGTTGAGAAGTGAGGGATGAACTGCCTGTAATAGTTCGCAAACCCCAAAAAGTGTTGGATGGCCAGAAGACCGACAGGTCGAGGCCACTGTAGTTAAGTGGAGAGCTTGGCAGGTTCCATCTGTAGCCCCTTGTCGGAGATAATGTAGCCGAGGAAAGAGAGGCTGGTCTGGTGGAAAATGCATTTTTCAAGCTTGGCGTAGAGATGATTGTTGCATAGACGCCTCAGTACCTGACGTACGTGGGACTGGTGGGACTCCGGATCGGGTGAAAAAATCAGAATGTCGTCCAGGTGAATCACTACACAGGAATATAGGAGATCTCTGAAAATATCATTAGCAAACTCCTGGAAAACCACGGGGACGTTGCACAGGCCGAAGGGCATCACCAGATATTCGTAGTGCCCATCCTGAGTGTTAAAGGCCGTCTTCCACTCGTCCCCCTCTCTGATCCAAATGAGGTTGTAGGCACCCCGCAAATCCAACTTGGAAAAGATTCTGGCCCCTCGGAGTCGGTCAAAAAGTTCGGTAATTAACGGTAACAGATACCGGTTTTTAATGTTGATTTTGTTCAGTCCGCGATAGTCAATGCACGGGTGCAGTGACCCATCCTTCTTCTCCACGAAGAAAAACCCAGCGCCTGCAGGAGAGTTGGACTTGCGAATGAAGCCTTTACGAAGACTTTCTTGAATGTAGGTTGATATAGCCTGGGGCTCAGGTACCGATACCCCGGGGAGGACTACTCCTGGGCAGTAGATCAATGGGACAATCATAGGCACGGTGAGGAGGGAGAGTCTCTGCTTGCTTCTCCGAGAAAACATCCTGAAAGTCCTGATACTGTGCTGGCAGACCCAGAAGAGCTTTGGGATATAGCCGTGGAGGCGTGGGGCGCACCGCGCGAGGTGCCACTAAGCAGTGAGACAGACAGTCATGACCCCAACGCAGAACTTCGCCTGTTTTCCAGTCAAGCATAGGGGCGTGATGTTGCAGCCACGGAAGCCCTAGAAGAATAGCTGAGGAAGAACGGGGTAGCACGAAGAACGCGATCCTCTCTTTATGTAGAGCTCCCACTGGCAGAGACACCGGTTCCGTTCGGAAGAAGATACGATCACTCAGTAGTTCGCCGCTGACAGATGAGAGGACCAGGGATTGGTCTAAACGAACCACCGGGAGGCGATACTTAGTCACCAGGGTAGCATCAATAAAATTCCCAGTCGACCCGGAGTCCAGGAATGCGGCCACTTGGAACAAAGTTCTGGAATGGGTAGTGATCCGAACCGGCAAGGTGAGACGGGGAGAGGTATTGCTCACACCTAGTGACGCCTCTCCCATGAAGCCTAGGTGCGCGCGTTTCCCGGACATTGCAGACAGAGCGGACAACACCTGAGGAGATGTTCTGGGCTGCCGCAGTAGAGGCATAGGTTCTCCTCCCGTCGTCGGTTAAGTTCCTGCGGAGTCAGGTGGGCTCTATCCACTTGCATGGCCTCTTCCATGGGTGGCTGGGAAGAAGGCAGTGGAGGCCGAAGAAACACTGGCGCAAGACGAGGTAGACGACGTGTTTGGGTTGGTACACGCTCGTGATGGAGCTCCTCATGTCTCTCCAAGAAACGGATATCAATCCGGGTCGCCAGATGGATGAGCTCACTCAATGAAGACGGAGAGTCCCGGGTGGAAAGGGCATCCTTAATCTGGCTGCAGAGGCCCTTCTTGAACATAGCGCATAATGCTGTATCGTTCCACGCCAACTTGGAAGCTAGAGTGCAGAATTGCATGGCGTAGTCTCCTACGGAGGAGTTCCCTTGCTGGAGGTTCAGCAACGCGGTTTCCGCTGAGGATGCGCAGGTGGGTTCCTCGAACACACTTCAGCACTCCTGAAGAAAAGTACCCAGGTTTGCCGTGACAGGGTCATCTTGATCCCAAAGCGGAGTCGCCCATGCTAGGGCTTTCCCAGAAAGCAGACTGACCACGAAGACCACCTTAGACCTTTCTGACGGGAACTGTCCGGCCATGAGTTCCACGTGGAGAGAGCATTGGGTGATGAAGCTCCTGCAGGCCTTAGGATCCCCATCAAATTTTGTCGGCATGGACAACCGGAGCTTGAGGCCGGCGGACATTACTGGAGCTGCTCCCACGGGAGCTGCCACGGCAGCTGACTGCCGCTGCTGAGTGGCGAGAAGCTGCTGCATCATAGACGACAGCTGATTAAGCTGCTGTGCTTGCTGAGCGATCTACTTTGATTGCTGGGCCACGATGGTGGTGATATCAGAGACGCTTGGAAGAGGCACCTAGGCGGGATCCATGGCCGAATCGAACTGTCAGGTTCGGCTTACCCGGAGGTAAATCAGAGACGTGGCTCCTCTTGACCACCGCAAGCGATGGTATAAGCCACGCCAGGGAGCGGAGTCTAAGTAGGTCTGGTTTTCACCAGAGCCTGCCGCAAAGCGGGATGGACTTTCTGCGGCGGATTGCTACCAAGTCGCTACCCCTGACGTAACTTGCTTGCGGTGGCTGCCGAGGTGTGGCGTGGTACAAAATTGTGGAGCAGACTCGTAGTCGGGGACAGGCAGAAGGTCAGGGCAGGCGGCAATGGTTCGTGGTCGATGGACGGAGGCAGTAGGTACGGTACACAGGATAACGCTAGACACAATATGGAACAATTCCTCTCTAGGCACAGGGCACTATCGATTTGGCAAGGTTACTAGGAAGGGGCAAGGCTTAAATAGGATCAGTGCCCGATGAGATCAATTATCGGCGCGCTGTCCCTTTAAATTTGGCCGCAGTACCGCGCGCCCTAAGGGGCGAACGCGCACCCGGCCAGTCACAGGAGCATGGCGAGGCAAGTGGAGATAGAGAGCTGCCGGCTGTGGGGTCGGGGCAGCGGCATCGACCGCAGCCTCATCGGGCGTTCGGGTGTGCCCGCGGCCCGGCACAGGGGCCGCACGGACACCTGTGACAGGTTTAAGGCATTGTTTCTTGTTAAAGGTCATCTATGAGAGGTCTGGATAAGTTTGAATTTGGGTGCCTTCATAGTCAATTACCTTGCTGACTCTGGCCTTAGACATGATGCGCTCTTTGATCTCATAGTCTTGTAGACAATGTATTACATCCCCAATTTGGGTTTTAAAGCTTGGTGCCCCCTCTCCAGCTTAATATGATGAAAGGACGGTTCTTCAAGACGTGAATTAAAGATATCGTTTAGAAATGTGAGAAAATCTTCAGAGCCCTTTGCCTCTGGTAGACCTCGGATTCGAATGTTATTGTGACGCCCTCTGTTATCTAGATCCTTGAGGTGTCTAGCTGTATCCTTGAGCGCCTGAGTTTGAAAGGTAACTTGAGCTTGTAAGTAAGCAACATATCCCCGTGTAACATCATGGGCCCCCTTGAGATCGCTGACCATATCTGCCATTATCTTAAGGTCTGAGCACAGTGCTGCTATTTCTGTTTTGTAGGTTTCTTTAAAGTCATTTTTGGCAGGTAAGTGACTGAGATAACTTCCAGTCTGGTACCTGAGATGAAGCTACACATTCCAGATCAGGGGGTCCTAGTAAAGACTGAGAGGATGAGGTCCAATGATGATCAGGGGACTTTTGGGCAAGAAGGGCTGATGGTGTGTCCATTGCCTCCTTCAAAGGATCTGAACAAGATTGCAATTTGTTTGCTGGAGAACGCGCTAAGTTCTTTGGTTTTCTTGGAGTTTTATGTGGTTTAGGCTGCCTATGAGAATAAGAACCAATCAAGAAGGGTGAGTTTAGGAAAGGAGCAGACTGAGAAGGGATACAACTATGTGTTTCGCTACCAAGTATACTGCTAACTGAGGCCGGCGTAGAATCTGGGTCAGGTAGGGCATCCAGTTAAGGACGATTAAGAGAAGGGAGCATGCGAAGGGTTAAGTTGTCCTCAATGATCTGAGCAGGCTGCTGTTGGTGATGCGGCAAATGACGTTGCCTTTTTAATAACGGGGTCTGTCCGAGTGCTTACTGCTGCATTTGGCTTCTGAAATTACTACAAATTTTATATCAACAGAGGATTTTGTCCTATATCACTGCAAAATTATAATCCCTGTTAAAACATAACTTTTACTAAATCATCTAAAATTATAATTCCTAAACCCCAATATACTACCACAACACACCTAAATGATACAGCATACTAAATATCATCCATCAGTGGAGTAATCCCCTG
>JAODAL010063806.1:0-19052 GCA_025379985.1 Phyllomedusa bahiana
ACCTTTTTCCGGGCCTTTTTTAAATCTGGGGGTTATGCAGTTGGGGGTCATGCTGCGTTCCAGGACAGGGATATTCAATGTCCAGTTCAAGAAAAATGATTGTTCATTTTCATACTGCCTTCTGGCACTTTTTAATTTGTGGGTGATGCAGGTTTAAGGGTCATGCTGTGGTACAAGACAGGGATAGTGAATGGTGTGTGACTTTTTTTCTGTGTTTATAGCCTAAGTGTTGTGCCTAAGATGTAGCAGGTATCCATTTGACTGTTGTGCTGTTAATTCCAGCTTACCAGCCCTGTTTGGGTTTTAAAGAATGAAGGTGTTGTTGCTCTCCCATGGGAACTTTAATGGTCACCCGCTCATAATCGACTGCTCACTATCGAAAAAACCTTATCGATGGTGGCCTACTATCGACTATCGCCCGATGTCGATAGCCAACGTTATCGCTCAACTCTACTATTAATAAATCATTAAATGAATGGGGAAATACTAAAGAGTCCTCCAATCGGGACCACCCTAGGAGTTTCGGAGATGTCCAAAGATTGTAGATAGGATCTAAGATGGACGCCACATTATATGAGAGTAAATGTTGTACTGACATTCCTCCCTTTCCAACTGGTAGGTAGCGAAGTTGTCTTTTGCATCTCGGTCGTTTGGCATTCCATATAAATTGTAACAGTTGGGCTTGGAGTTTGTTGAGTATTGAGATTGGAAATAGCACGGGTAGCGATCTAGAAATATACAAGAATTTGGGTAATAGTATCATTTTGACCAAGTTAATTCTTACCAACCAAGAAAGCGGAAGACTAGTCAACTACTTATATCCGAGGTGAACGTTGTGGAAAGATCTGATAGATTTAGACTGACAGTATGGTCAAAGAATTGTGAGATCTTTATACCTAAATACGTAATACACTCCTCTGCCCAGATAAAGTTAAACTTAGAGAGTCTTTTCTGAGAAGTTTTTGGTATATTAACTAGTGTTGAGCGATTTTTATCGACAAAGTTGAAATCGGCAAGGTTTTTATAGTGATCGAAATTTCCAGATCATGCGATAATTAAGGTTAAAATCTGTGCATCATCTATTAAGATCGCGCCTTTTTCGGCGCTTCCTGTAATTTTGGCGGCCAGCAAATGAGATTACAGAATAGAGCAGGGTGAGATGTTTGTGCGACGTCATGACTGGATGTGTATTTGGTTGCGATTGGCTGGAAAAATCACATGACCTCGTTTTACATAGAACAGCGTTTCCTGTTTCAGCCTCAGTGTCCCTCAGCGTCTCATAGGGATAGGACCTGCGTTCTGCCTGTGGCCAAACAGCTCAGCGAAATTAGTCTATTTCTGCAACAGGAAAACCTCTACTATTAGCTGTGATCCTTCCAATTTAGTTAGATTAGGATTTGAACATTTTATGTAGTTAGTAGAGAATTTTAAGCAGAATCTACCACTGTAAATTCACGGCGGTGGAGCGGGGGGGGGGGGGGGGGCGCGGGCGAACACAGACAAGCTCTATCTATAAAGAACAAATGGATAAAGTTCACCAAGACTTAGTGTAGACATTGTAGTGGAATATCTTTATTATTAAAAGTTTGCTATTGAAATATTTCCTGGATATTGGGCAGCCTGAACTTATATTGGATAAACATCATTTCTAGTAACTGCAGGTCTCTTTGTTAGCTGCAAAATCCACTTTTATTATCAGTATAATTTCAGATAGGTGTTTCAATTTTTACCATTACACCTGTGGCTGTTGATTGATCCCACCTTGCCCTCCTAAAATTACAAACGCAATCTTGTCGTCAGCACACAGCCCAGGTTTTTTGTTGCAAAAATTACCGTGTATCGTACGAAAACATCACAGTTGTGTTTTTTGACTTTTGCGCACCAGCATGTTCATGGAGCAGCAAAAAACAAACAAAAAAACAAATAACTCAAACCTACGTAATATCTTAAAACAGCAATTTATATTCCCACAGGTGAATTGATAAGGTGCAAAAAATACGTTTATTATATCAAAAACCATTAAAGTTACGTGTTTTTGACTTTTGCGCACCAGCACTGTTCATTGACGCAGCATCTACGTAAATCTTAAAACAGCAATTCTATATTCACCACAGGTGAATTGAAAGGTGCAAAAAAAATACCGTTGAATCATATCAAATTTATAACAGTTACGTGTTGTTTGACTTTGCGCACCCAGCACTGTCATTGACTGCAGCGTATCTACGTAAATCTTAAAACAGCAATTCTTTCATTCACCCACAGGTTGAATAGAAAGGTGCAAAAAATACCGTTTATTTATATCAAAAACAGTAACAGTTAAGTGTTTTTTTGGGACTTTTGGCACCCAGCACTGTTCATGGAAGCAGTATCTACGGTAATCTTAAAACAGCAATGAGTCTATATCACCACAGGTGAATTTGAAAGTGCATTAGATTACCGTTTATTATATCAAAACTTAACAGTTACGTGTTTTTTGACTTTTGCGCACCCAGCACTGTTCATTGACGCAGCATCTAAGTAAATCTTAAATCAGCTATTCTATATTCACCACAGGTGAATTGAAGTGGCTAAAAATACCGTTTATTATATGAAAGAAACATAACCTATTACGTGTTTTTTGACTTTTGAGCACCCCAGCACTGGTTCATTGACGCAGCATTTCGTAAATATTAAAACTGCATTTCTATATTCACCTCAGTTGAATTGAAAGGTGCATAAAATATACCGTTTATTATATCAAAACATATACAGTACGGTTTTTTGGACTTTTGCGCACCCAGCACTGTTCATTGGACGCAGCATCTACGTAAAATCTTAAAAAGCAATTCTATATCACCACAGGTGAATGAATAGAGTGCAAAATATACCGTTTATCTATTATCAAAACTAAAACAGTTACATGTTTATTGACTTTTGCGCACCCTGCACTGTTCATTGACGCAGCATCTACGTAAATCTTAAACAGCAATTCTATATTCACCAAAGGTTGAATGTTGAAAGGTGCAAAAATTACCGTTTATTATATCAAAACATAACAGTTACGTGTTTTTGACTTTGCGCTCCAGCACTGTTCATTGACGCAGCATCTACGTAACATTCTTAAAAAACAGGCAATTCTATATTCTCCACAGGTGGATTGAAAGGTGCAAAAATTTACAGTTTTTTATTTTCAAAAATTACAGTTACGTGTTTTTTGACTTTGACGCACCCAGCACTGTTCATTGACGCAGCATCTACGTAAATCTTATAACAGCAATTCTATATTTCAACCACAGGTGAATTTGAAAGTTGCAAAGATACCGTTTATTATATCAAAACATAACAGTTACGTGTTTTTTTGACTTTTGCGCACCCAGCCACTGTTCATTGACGCGCATCTACGTAAATTCTTAAAACAGCGATTCTAATTTCACCACAGGTGGAAATTGAAAGGGGCAAATAATACGTTTATTATATCAAAACATATTCTGTTACGTGTTTATTGACTTTTGCGCCACACCCAGCACTGTTCAACTTGACGCAGCATCTTTACGTATAATCGTAAAGAACAGCAATTCCTATAGTCACCACAGGTGAATTGAACGGTGCAAAAAATACCTGTTTATTATAACAAAAACATAACAGATACGTGTTTTTTGGACTTTGACCAGTCTAGATTTGTTGATAGACACCTTGCAGTTCAATTTGGAATCCAGCAATTTTGTGTGTGATTAGGAAGGGATTTGAGACTAGCTGTGATTTGACTTCTTTTAATAAGAGACTTTCAAAAACTATTACATTCATTCTCTAATTTTTATATTTCTGAATTTGGAGAGAATTGCATGTGGTAAGCGGAGACAAGAGGAGGGTAGCACATGGAGGTAGAAGGTACGAGAGAAATGTGCTCCTTCCAGTGCTGGCGACCAACACGCATGCCAGCGGATATCAGTGGCAGGCCGTTCAGGCCTGTCATCGCTGGGTCAGGGCCCTGTGAAATCTATGTAAGTGAACATCGTCGCCAATCTGTCCTTCAGTGTTAATGCAACCCTGCATCTAGCAGTCTTACCTCCTCGACCTCGCTGTCACGGGCCACAAATGTCGTTCATCAGCATCAGTCAGCATCTGTCCAACATGAAGCAGCCCAAATGTCAACTTAGTGTACCCACCACTGTGGATAATCCAATTTTCTGAAGACCTCTTTGATTGGACAAAATGCGGTTGGGGTCGAGGCATGTTAAGAAGATCAAGAGGCCAAAATGGGATGATTTTCTCTGCTCAGACGCCCAGTTACTGAAGAGCCATAGAGGAGGTGAAGGAAGCGTCAATCGGCAAAAATCCGGGCGTCGGCAAACGCCTTGCAGTGCCCCTGCTTGTAGCCCGCAGCTTCTGGATGCAGAAAGTCACGGGACGACCATGTCACCTGAGGTGATGATGATGATGATGACGAAATTGCGGATCCATACCTGGTCTTTTACGCAGAAATTTGTTGCGAGCGCTCTTTCATCAGTGGACGAGGAGGAGACGATGGGGTAGTGTCAATACGGGTCCCGCCAACAAAAAGGAGAGGGCGGGGTCGCAGAAGTCCGCTGATATGAATTCCGCCAGCCCACGGTCAGCGCAAACCCCGCTCCTCGCTTTCGCTGTCAAAAAGGTCCAGGACCTCTCAAGCCTGGGCCTTCTTTGAGCAAGCCTCTGATTCACCAGCGATGTCATATGCAGCCTTTGCCGTAACGCTTAGTGTAGAGGCAAGAACCTTAAGTGGTGTTAACTCCACCAACATGTCTAGGTGGCACATGCATTAATTGCATGAGTTTGAAAATAGTGGGAACACTCTGGCAAAAAAAAGAAAGGCCAGACCGACGCCGGGCTAGACAAACCACTGCACACTCTGTCTCGCCGCTCCTCTCCTCCTGACACCACCAAGCGTTCCTCAGTCTGCCAATGTCTCTCAGAGTCATGATAGGGATCAGCCTCCGCTTCAGCATCCCGTCGCCCGAGTTCCACAGCACCACCGAGGACCCATCCTACCCCTTCTCCTTCCGCCAGTTTGACGACTGCACGCCGTACAGCGGCCAGTCTAGCAGCCAGCCTTCTGTCTTCCAGGATTTGGAGCAGAGAAACACTTTAACCCAAACATCCCAAAGCCAAAAGGCCTGAATGTTGGCTTTGACCAGGCTTTTGGCCTTGGTAAATGTTGCTTTAGTTGGTGGGACACAGATGGGTTCCGCCACGTCATTGGCCTCGCTTTGCCCCAATACAGATGCCGAGCAGCATTTCTTTGCAGAAAAGTGCGTCCCTGCCCTGGCAGCCACGAGTCATCTAAAAAATTTTCAAGCGCGTTGTCTGCAATCTGTGTCCGGAAAAAGTCCATCTCACCACCGACACATGGATAGAAGGCACGGCCAAGGCGCTATATTCTCTGTTGACAGTACTTGGTGAGTGGGTGGATGTCTCTGGGGGTGACGGGGGCTATCAGGCTCGGCGCACGCTCTTCAAAACCGCAGGATGGTGCAGGGCTTTTTCCCCCAAGGTTCCTCTGGTGGCATCACGTGCCCAGAGACACAGGCCGTGTTGAAAATTAATCTGCCTTGGGAGGGACCGTCCACACAAGGTCAGGAGCTGTGGACTGGCTCTAAGCACGAGACCGAGCGCTGGGCCTGGGTGAACAAGAACCTTGTGCCAGGAAGGTGTGTGCGATAACGGGCGAAATCTGTGGCCGCCCTTAGATTGGTAGGCAGGAGGCACATCCCTTGCCTGCACATGTCATGAACCTTGTCATCAGAAAATTTCTAAGAGAACCCGGGTCGACTGCCTGCTGAAGAAGGCTCGAGGTCTGAGTTCGCACTTTCGCCGTTCGCACCTGCCTTCGTCCCGCCTGGCTGCGTTTGCAGCGTCAGCTCGGCCTCCCCGTCAACGGTCTCATGTTGACGTAGGCAACACGCTGGAATTCCACCCTCCACATGCCTCAGCGATTGTGGCAGCAGCGCATGCCATTACGCAGTACGAAGTGAACATGGCATGACAAGCTAGCGGTACGGTGTCCTCGGGGTGTTGAACCACCGAGAGTGGAGGGCAGGTGAAAGAGCTCTGCACCATCCTTGCCAGTTTTGAAGAAGCCTCCAAAATGGTCAGGTGCGGACGATGCCCTTGTCAGCATGAGCGTTGTGTGATCTTAGTTCTGGAACGTCGTTGGACACTCTGAAACTACAGGTGTCCCCTCCAGCGACTGAGGAGAGAGGACACAGATGCGGACACGGAGCCTCTCTCTCCGCAAATCCCACAAGGACCGACAGTTTCACCAATTTTCATCGGTCTTCATTAGCAGTGGTTCGGGGTCCAGAGCTAGTGCAAGGAGGCGAATCAGCTCTTAGGGTGCATTCATCTCAGGTAAGTCAGGGCTGTGTGAAGCTGTGCCGGAGGCAGCGGAGGAGGAGGAGGTAATTTCCTAGACACGATGTTACCGACGTCCTGCCTTGGGAAAGAGGTTGGCGCGAATTTGAGGCGGGAGGAAGGGAAGATGATGGAAGATCAGTTTGCTAGTGGCCCTCAAACCAGAGGCTTGGGAAATCAGGCTCTTCCTCAACATGAGTTTTTGGATGCTCCATTTCCTCCAACTGATCCTCGCATTAGGCCATCAAAATGAACAACAGTTACTGGGTGGCCACCCTCCTGGATCCCGGTACAAAACAAAAATCAGCACTTTCTTCCACCCACCCAAATAGAGAGGTTAAATTGCAGAAATGGAGAACCTTGCTGATTGATCAACTGGAGAATATGTTGCGTTGCTTCACGTCCCCCGCAATGTCACGGTGGAACATCATCAGCACGTGGACAGCAGTATAGTGCCAAGTAGGCCGTAACGGCAGCAGCAGGCATGTGGCAGATGCCTAATGGGTGACCACTGGCAATCTTTGTTTACCACCTCACCAACGCATGCAATGCAGGGACCATCCAACAAGAGATCATCTTAAGATCATGGTGCACGACTATCTGGTCTCAAACCGTGTTTGAGCATTTGTCCGGACCCAATAGACTATGGTGATCCAAAATGGACTGAATGGCCCGAGCTGGCTCGTCACGCCATAGAGGTGTTGTCCTGCCAGCTCAGGCCAGGTCATATCTGAGCGGACCTCCGCACAGCTGGAGGAGTCGATTACAGACAAACGCTCAGGCTTTCCACAGTATGTGGATGTTTGACTTTCATCAAGATTGATTCAGGGCATGGATCTTGATGATAGTGAGTTGTGGCCCAATTGCCGAGGTCACGATTAGTTGCCAGTCTACTTCACATTCCTTTTCAAACAGAAATGTCTCTGAAAACTTTTTTTTAAAATGATCATTTCCTGTACTGCAATTTTTATTCTCTTTTCCAACTGTTCATTTTTGCAGGTTTTGCTGGTGAGGAGACTGTAAAAGCACAGCAAGGTTTCATGACAAACACCATATTCCGTTTTACTCACTTTATCTTAAGAAGTTTTTCGCATTGTCAATTGGTTTTGAGGTCATGTTGCTGTGAGATACAGCAATAATCATGGTCCTTTGGAACAGAAATGGACCTTCTAAGTGGCATTTCTCCCTCACAATTTTTAATGGTGGCTGAGAGTCATATTTATAATTTTTTGGGGTCATGTTGCTGTGAGATAAGCTATATTATGGTCTTTGGAACAGAAATGTGGCTTCTAAGTGGCATTCTCCCTCACATTTTTACAGTGGCTGAGAAGTCATTTTTATAATTTTTTGGGTCATGCTGCTTTGAAATGCAGCAATACTACAGGTCCTATTATAGAAAAAAAATGTTGTGTTTTCTAACAGACATTTGTCTTCACAATTGACCAAAGTGCTCAAGGGTCATGCTTTGAATTTTTGGGCATTTTGCTGTTGGACTGAGCTATACCTACAGTTATTCTAAGAAACATTTTGTTCTATTACAGACATTGTTCTTCACCAATTGACTGCAAAGTGGCTCAAGGGTCATGATTTGAATTTTTGGGGGCATTTTGCTGTGACACCCTGCAGCTATACTAACAGGTCCTATTCTAAAAAATTGTTGTTGTCTAACCGACCATTTCGTTCTTCGACCAATTGTCAAGAGTGGCTCAGGGTGATGGTGCTGTCAGAAACAGGAATAAGTAGTGACACTGTTGAATGGACACATATTGCAAATTGACTTGTTTTTGCAAGATCTTTAACAATAGCTATCAATCCCTGTATTGAGACTACCCAATTTAATTACAATGAAAAAAGAGAAACAGTAAGACATGGTGGGATTCCATCCTATTTTAAAAATGTTTTTTCTCGAATTAAAGTACTAAAAAACTTGCATGTACAAATAGCTGTTAAAAAATCTTCTCTGAATTTGTGATACAAGGGAGGTACAGGAAAACTTCGACCAGATGTAGGTTACTCAGGGACATGCGAGTATGGATCACGGACAGAGAACAAATGTACAGAGACCATTTCCTCCAGCCACATTGAGTAAAATGAGAAATGAATGCCAGATAAAGGGACCTGGTTGTAACAGGAGCGTTAACCCCAGTATTTCCAAAGTGAAGCTCAATGGGTTCCACACTCATACGGAGGGCATGCGCCTACCCAGGTGTTGGACTGTGTACAGAGGAAGGCTGGAGTTCTCACACTTCCGTTTCCGCACTCTGCTTCAGCACGACAGTTTTCGTTGCTGACGTCATCAGGGCATTTTAACCTGCGTGTTAATAGATGACGGGACGCCGCTGGGCTGTTCACCGCACCCACTGTAACTCGGCCCTGGAGGTCATGCTGTGGCACAGGACAGTATAGTCAATGTCCAGTGGAAAACTAAAAATGGTGGTTGAAAAGACTCCTTTTTCCGGCACTTTTAAATGTGGGGTCATGCAGGTTGGGGGCTCATGCTGTGGCCCCAGGACAGGTATAGTCAATGTCAGTGAAAATAAAATGGTGGTGAAAGGGACTCCTTTTTCGCACTTTTTAATGTGGGGGTTCATGCAGGTTTGGGGCTCTGCTGTGGCCCAGACAGGTATAGTCATTGTCCAGTGAAACTTAAAATGTGGTTGAAAGACTTCTTTTTCCGGCACTTTTTAAATGTGGGGTCATGCAGTTTGGGCTCATGCTGTGGCCCAGGACAGGTATAGTCAATGTCCAGTTCAACTAAAATGGTGGTTGAAAGACTACTTTTTCCGGCACTTTTTAAATGTGGGGGTCATGCAGGTTTGGGCTCATGCTGTGGCCAGGACAGTATAGTCATGTCAGAGAACTAAAATGGTGGTTGAAGACTCCCTTTTTCTGGCTAACTTTTTAAATGCTGGGGTCATGCAGGTTTGGGCTCATGCTTGCGTTTCCAGGACAGGGATATTCAGTGTCCAGTTCAAGTACATGATGGTTCAAATCAATACTGCCTTCTGGCACTTTTTAATTTGTTGGTGATTGCAGGTTTAAGGGTCAGGCTGTGGTACAAGACAGGGATAGGTAAGATGGTCTGTGCCTTTTTTCTGTGACTTTTATAAACCTAAGTGTGTTGCTAAGATTTAGCATGTATCCTTTGACTGTTGTGGATGTTAATTTCAGCTTCTCCAGCCTTGTTTGGGTGTAATAATGAAGGTGTTGTTGCTCTTCCCTAGACTTTAATGGTCATCGCGCATAATCGTTGACACTCACTATCGAAAAACCTTATCGATAGCGCCGACTACGACATCGAATCGATCTCGATAGCCAACGCAATCGCTCAACACTAATACTAAACACTTAACTCGGAGCCAGTTTTGGCTCTCTGACGGAGCCCCATTTTTTAAATCTGCCATTATCATTTATGTGGAGAATAAATTTTGACACTTTAACTTATTCATGTGAATCAGAAACTGTTTTCTTTTACACATTGTGCTTTAAGATAGTAAGAATTTTGGTCAAAAAGTCCTTTTTATTTGTGAAAATATCAAAATATGTGAAAAATTGGAAAATTACCATTTCAAAACTTCTTAAAATTTTGCGTGTAAGATAATAGTTATTCCATCAAAATAACTATATAACTAACATCTACCATATGTCTACGTCAGGTTGCATCTTTTTTTTTTTTTGAAATGTCTTCATTTTTTATTTATGATATTAGGAGGCTAGGATAGATTTAGTAGTAATTTTCACATTTTCAAGAAATTTTGCAATATACATAGGGACAGTCCAGTTTCTAACGTGATTTTGATTGGACCTGTATGTTAGATACCCAATAAATGACCTCAGCTAAGAAACTACACCCCTTTAAAGTATTCAAAAACCAGCATTTAGGAAAGTTTATTAGCCTATTAGGTGTTTCACAGGATTAAAGCAAGTGGAGGTGAAATTAAAATTTCACTTTTTTTGCTGATTTCAATTTTCAGCCATTATTTCACAAGAACTCAGTAGATGTGATCAGGAAATGCAATCTTAATATTGATTCCCCAGATACTGCTGTTTTTCAGGATATCCATATGTGCCCTAGTGCGACTATTTGGATCTCAACCACTAGCCCAGAATAGGAGATGCACCTACCGGACTTGGGGTCTCGCATTTTCATTACAATTTCTATTTAGGCGCCATTTCAGGTTTGTGGACACCCTACGGGGCTATAAACTTAAAACACTCCTAAAAAGACCCCATTTTGGAGAACTAACAGAGACCTACTAACAATTGGAGATACTTATCCAGGGGTGTATTTGAGTATATAACGCCCACAGGTGTTTCACAAAATTTTTTAGCTTAGGTGGGAAATGACATTTTTATATTTTTCCAAACAATCTGCATTTTAGCTGAAAATGTAGACTTTTAACTAGGAATCTGTGAGAAAAAAGCATACACAGAAATTTTGTTAAGAAATTTCTTCCAAGTTCGGCAATCACTACATGTGAGGTGTAAACTGCTGTTGGGCGCATGGAAGGGCGTACAAGGGAGGAGAGCTATTTACATATTCGCATTTGCAAAGCCCCCAAATTACACAGAAAAGGTGAAACTTCCAGAGACGTGCCCCATTTTGGAATTCAACACCCTCATGGAAATCTTCATGGAAAAATGGGGGGAAAAACGCAGTTCACGCATTGTTTTTTGGGCTTTATTTTTCAGTGTTCACCGTATGGGATAAGTGACAGGATAACTTTATATGAGGAGATCGTATAATTGCAATAATATACATTTTATATAGTTTTTTATGTTTTATTAATTTTAACATAGAATTAGGTCTATAAGAAATTGCGTTGTTTGTTGTCCTATTTCTAACAGCCATAACATTTTTATTTTCTGTGCACGGAGCTGGTTATGGGCTTGTTTTTTGAGGGGGGGATGAGTTGACGTTTTTATTTGTACAATTATGGGGTGCATATGATGATTTGATCACTTTTTTTATTATGGGTTTTTGTGAGGGCATTTGAACAAAATACAGCATTTCCGTAACTTTTTTATTTTTATTTGTTTACAGCGGTCACCGTGCGGTATAAATGACATACTTTTTTACTCAGCAGGTCTATACGATTAAACGATCCCCAATTTGTTATTGTTTTATAGGGTTTACTGCTTTTACACAATTAAAAAACGGCCTTTTAATTCAAATAAAGGAAAAATGTTTTGTGCATCGCCATTGTCTGAGAGCCATTAATTTTTTTAATTTTTCGGTGTACGGAGCTGTGTTGGGTCTTGTTTTTTGCGGGAATGAGTTGATGTTTTTTATTGGTATCATTTTTTGGGGACCAAAACTTTTTTGATCAGTTTTAAATCCATTTTTTGGAAGGAAGGATGAAGAAAATACTGCAATCCTAGTCGTGTTCTTTATTTTTATTGTTAACAGCGCTCATCGCGCAGTACCATGACAAGTTAGATGTACTCTCTGGGTCGATACGGTTACGGAGAATACCAATTTGATATATTTTTTTATTTTGAGCACTTTTAAAAAAAAAAGTGTTTTGTTGTGTAAAACAATATTTATGTATTGCTGTCTTCTGAGAGCCGTAACTTTTTTATTTTTCCGTATACAGAGCTGTGTAAGGAAATGTTTTTGCAGGATAAATGGACATTTTAATTGGTAGAGCTGTGGTGTTTATTAGAGTTTTTGATCGCTTTTTATTCCATTTTATGTGCTGCGGATGAAACAAAAAACGCAATTCTGTGGATGTTTTTACTTTTCTGTTTATAGTGTTCACAGTGAGGGTTAATTATGTGACAGATTTATAGCGGCAGGTCTTTACGCACGGGCCACTCGATACCAAATATGGGTACTTTATTTATTTTTGATCTTTTTTGGGGCAATTGGCCTTTGTAAAGGGGAAAAGGGCGGTGTACGTGTTTTTATTTTATTTTATTTTTTTGTGTTTGTGTTTTACTTTTATCACTTTTCACATTTATTTTACACATTTTTTAACTTTTTCTTCTAACAGCAATCATCAGATTGCTGTTAGAAGGCAGGCTAAGTGCACAGTACTAGTACTGTGTACTGGTCACCCATGACAACCTACTGTTCCACCGTGCCACATGCACTGCGTGGCATGGTGAGTCACAGAGAAACCCGGGAAAAAGTGCCGTTCACTTCCCGGGACCATCAGACAGGAGATTCGGGTGCCGAACTACAGTGCGCAGCCGAAGGGAGCAGGCAGGAGGAGCTCCTCCTCCTGCCTTGCGGCTTCATTATGTGCAACATGGACAGGTAATTTACCGCTGGGTCCATGTTGCGATCGTGCTGGACTCGCCCGCAAGCCCATGCGATCGCCAGGAATGTATGCATACTTCCATTTGCTGGAGTCACTTCACGCTAGTGGCGTATGCATACAGTCCTATATCAGGGAAGGGGTTAAGTGGTAAGTACCACTGATTTGTTTGATCTAGAGAGTTGCGCAGTAGATAGACATGAGTAGGTGTTTAAAACAATCCATCAGCCGTATGGAAGTCTCTAGATTTGTACACAGTATGAGGATGTCGTCCGCAAACAGACTAATTTTATGTTCAATTCCCAATATTTGCACCCCCCGAGATGTCTGATGAACAACAAATTATTTCTGCCAAAGGTTCTACACAAAGAACATAGATTAAGGGCGATAATGGACACCCTTGTCTTGTTCCGTTAGAAATTGGGAAGGAGTGGGAGAGGAAGCCTGAGGCAAGAACTCTTGCTGAAGGGTGAGAATATAGTGCTGTAATTGCTTGGAATATGGACCCCAGGAACCCAAACTTAGCCAATACTGCTTCAAGATACATCCAATTGAGCCTATCAAAGGCTTTTTCTGCGTCAAGCGAGAGAAGGAGTGCTGGTGTATGATCCATATTGACCAATCGGATAATGTCTAATACTCTCCTTACTCCATCTCTGGCCCAACGTGCTTTTACAAAACCTGATTGATCCAAGTTTATTAGTGACGGCAGAACTTCTCCCAGCCTAGTGGCTAAGATCTTGGAGAAAAGCTTTATATCATTATTTAGTAGAGATATTGGCCCTTGAAATTTTGGTGCCCTGGACGGGGGTTTTTGCCTTTTTGGGGAATGTTGTGACAGGGCAAAAGCATTTCTGCCGACTTCCCCCCCTATTTCACCCTTTTCGGGAAAAAGGGAGGGAGGTGGGGGAAAAGCATAGCCCTTAAAAAAGTTTAAAATTCGTTGTAAGTCCATCGGGACCGGGGGATTTTTTGCAGTTTTAGAGAAAACACTTTTTTGGGAAGAAAGGGTTTCTATTCAGCTCAGTAAGCTGTTCTGGCTTTTAGGGGGGGAATTTTTAACTCTATCAAAAAAGAAAAATTTCTGATTTTTCGGGTGGGGAAGAAATCTTTAACCCAAAAAGTTTTTTTTTGTCTTTTTTTGGGAAATTTTTTTAAAAAACCCCTCTTGCGATTATTTTAGATGGTCTGTTCGTCTTGGAGATAAAAATTTTCCCATTTAATTTTAAAGCAAATTTTGGAAATTCCATATTGATGTAAATTAAGGTTTGCGTATTTGGGTTTCCCCTTTCAAAAAATTTTTTCTTTGTTAAAACCCCGGGAAAAATTGGGTTTTTTAAATTTTTTTTCAAAAAATTGAAGTTTTTAAGGGTCTCTGTCGGGGGCCTTTTTTCTCGTTTTTTTTTTTTTTTTTTCCCAAGAGGCGATTTTTTAATTGCAACCCTCTTATTACCGTTTTGTGACCCGGCCCCAAACAAATTTCAGGGTACGGAGCAGCCCGGGGTGTTAAGTTAAAAATACTCTTTTAAAAATTTTTTGGGATCCTTTACTTAACTAGGGGATTTCAATTCAGGGGGTTTAAATTTACGCCAGGGTGTTTGAAAAAGGAGAAGAAAAATCCTCCAAAAAAATACTATTGGAGCGGGGAAAAGACCACAATAAATATCCGTTTTTCAGATTGGCGAACTGACGATGGGTTTTATCTATCAAACAAAAAAAAAAATTAAAACCCTAGATTTTGGGTTTTTCGGGGGGACTTTTAAAAAAGTGTAATCTTTTCAAAGGCGTTTTGGGAATCGCCAAAGGGTCAGGCAAGTTTTCACCCAAATCAAAGTTTTTTAAATCGGGACATCCCGGGGAGCAGACAGTTGATCATCAATTTTTTTAAATAAATTACAAAAATTAAAATCTCCACAGAAAACCAGCCCGGCCTTTGGGCCATCTTTTTTAGCTTTAGGGTTTAAATTTTGGGTGATAAATGCAAATTTGCCCTAGAAATTAGGAGCAAACAATTTGATCAATGTGTAAAGGTAGAGTTGATTCACATTAAAGGATTATGAAAATTTGGGGCCCAATTTTCCCCCGAAATTTTTTTCTTTTCATTTTCACGAATTTTTCCCTTTCCGGCAAAAAATAATTTCCCTTTCCGAATTACTTCGGGACAATCACTTTAAAAACACTTTTTCCCCAGGCTGCACAGAGCCGGCAGGGTGCGTAGAACGTTCCCCATGAAATAAAAAGCAGGGGGAGTTTTGGGGTTTTGGTCTTCAAAAAATGTTGTGTTTTAGTAGGGGGGGACACGCACATGACGCCCCACTCTTAAAATCGTTTCACTAAAAAATTTTTCCCTGGGCACTTAAAAAGGGAAAAAACTAAACCAAAAAAACTGAAGCGGAATTTCCCCTGAAAAAAGTCATGCCAGAGAAAGCGGGAAAAAAACAAGCTGAAATCAGGGGGGTAAATTTAAAAGTGACAAAAGTGTGGAGGCCCCCGGCAGCACCCCACAGCAGCGCATGAGGTAAAGGGCAGGGGCACAATGACATTCTGGAGGGGAAAAAACAGGAGTGGGGCCACAGAGTGGCACAATGACACAGTGTGGAGGTCACGGCAGCAGCCACACCCGCACATAAAGGGTAAAACAGGGGGCAAAATTTACAGAGTGTGGGGGTTCACGGAAAGCACCCCAACAGCAGCACATGAGGCAACAGGGGCACAATGACAGAGTGGGGAGGTCACGGCACCCGCCAAAAGGCAGCAGCATGGGGTCAGGCAGTGGCACAATGACATTCGGGGAGGTGGCAAAAACAGGAGTGGGCCCAAAAGAGGGGGACAATAAACAAAAGTGGGGAGGTCACGGTAGCACCCCCTCAGCAGCATGAGGCCCGGGCAGTGGCACAAATCACATTTTTGGAGGGGCCCAAAAAAGGGAGTAGGCCACAGAGTGGGACAATAACACAGTGTCTAGGTCAGGGGCAGCACCCAACAGCACAGAAAAGAGGTCAGAAATGGGGCCCCAAACACTTCTGGAGGTGGCAAAAAACCGGGAAAGAGGCCACAGAGTGGCACAATAAACAGGAAAAGGAGGTGCCCGGCGGCGGGGAGCAACACATAGGTCAGAGTTTGGGCACAATGAAAACAGTGGGGGAAGTCAGGGCACACCACAGCACAGCATGAGTGTGGATTTGGAGTGTGGAGGTGGGGGGCTTTCCCACCCCGGGTAAAGATGGTTGGTGGCAGATGGAGAAACTTCAAAAGAGTGGGGGCCAACACCCGGGGGCGGGAAACAGAATAGGGGCCTTGAGGCAGGTAGTTTGAACCTAGACTCATTTCTCACATTTTGGGGTGAGGCGAAAAGGCGATGTAGTCTGCGCCAAAAGGCATTGGTGTGGGGAAAAAATCCTGGCCACCCAAACCCTAAATTCATCTTGAAAAAGG
This sequence comes from Phyllomedusa bahiana, assembly GCA_025379985.1. Taxonomy (NCBI): domain Eukaryota; kingdom Metazoa; phylum Chordata; class Amphibia; order Anura; family Hylidae; genus Phyllomedusa; species Phyllomedusa bahiana. The sequence goes on from JAODAL010063806.1 coordinate 16,068, forward strand.
GTCAGTCTTTTCTACATTTCCCCGGGGAACAAGGGGGTTCCCCCTTTGGATAACGATGGGCCCCCGCCGCACTGAACACCCGCTCTATCCCCACACAAACGGCCGGGGCGGGAACACCCTTTCTCCCCCGCAAAACTCGGGAAGTTGGGGGCCACACATCCAGTTTTTTTTTGCCCCTAGTCCAGCGGATCTTCTAAAAATGTGGGTGGCAGAGGCTTTTCCAAGTAGGGCCCCCACCTTTGGTTTTAGGGTCTGCTCCAGGGCCTTTTTTCTGCGCGGGTTTCTGGGGACAAACCCTCCTCAAATAGGGAGGTGAAGGAAGCTGCTCAACAGTGACTCCAGACTTTTTTTTTCTGCTGAAGGAGCTGGTACCGCTCCAACCCCCCCCCCTTCCCCCAGCAGCCGCCCCGGGAGTAGTAAAGTGAGCCCCTGAGGAACCCCCCGGCAGACCCGTTTAGAGGGGGGACGATGCCCGCACATAGACAGGGGGGCCAACGACTGCGGAGGATTCCCTATAGAAAATTTAGTTTTTTTCCCCCTCTATAGGGAGGGGGCTGGGAAAAAGGGTTTCCCCTTTTGGACCGGTAGCAGGGGGCCCCAAAAGGGGAGAAGCCAGAAGCCAACCCCTGCCGGATGCTGAAAAATTCGGCCCGACACTAGCCCCGACAAATCAGCATGCCTTTAGAGCTTCTCACAAGTGAAATCCGAGGGGCCCCCCTGCCTCCATCCCTTTACTGTTTTTACGCCCGGTTGGGGTTGGGGCATTTGCCTCGTCTTCCTCATCCCCCATCTACCTCCTCCAGCTGCTCCTGCTCCTTTCCCTCCCTTTTCACCTTTTGGGGGGGGGAGAAAAAAAAAAACCACTCATTTCACCCCGACAATGCTTTCTGCTTCCAATGTTTCCCCCCCTCCTCCTCCTCCCCCATTTCAAATCCCCCCCGGACTTATTTGGCCGGGGAGATGTATCGCCCCTTGGGCTCCCAGTTCCCCCTGCCCAGGACAATTTTTTTTAGCATCTGTTTTTAAAGGGCATGAAGCAGTGGAATGACGTTATTCATCCCCTAGTCCCCGGCACCCGACAAATAACGGGCCTCCCGAATGGCCTCAACCAAAAGGCAGGTGCCGCAAAGAGCTGCCACGGCTGAAATCCCAAAAATTAAAAACCCGGGGATTTCTCCGTCCGCCTGGAACATCAAAAAATTGTTTTAAAGGGGCCTTTTTTTATTTAACAGCGGTCCAAAAAATTGGGAGGCTGGATTTCCAAAAAGGGGGGAAACAAACCCCATATCAAGTGTGTTTTGGGGAGGCCGAATTTTGCCGCTGCAACTCGGGGGAGGGTGTTTCCTGGCTTTTTTTGGAATGGATGAAGTGCCCTGCACAGTTTTTTTGGCCATTTTCCAATCTTCTGAAGGTTTTTGGGGGAAACTTCAGGAACCTTTTCACAACCCAAATTTAAAAACGAGCGCCATGCAGGGCGCATTGGGCCAAACCCCCCCCTCTTTTCAGCGCGGACACCATGTTCCCCCCCAAAGTCCCCTCCCCATGGGTTTCCCCATTTGCAGTTGGCGTGGAGAAAGCCACACATCGATTTCTTTTCGCAAAAGACCCCGGAGGGGGGAGTTTTTTCCCCCCCTTGTGACTTTTGTTCGCCGAAGGGAAGCCAGGTTTTTTAAAATGCGTTACACCCCGCTGTGCCCTTTCACACGTGGTAAAGATGGGGGCAGTACCCGTGGAGGCTGAGGTGGGGGGGGGGTTGGAAGGGGGAAGGGGGAATTGGCCGGAGCCGCAAATTTGACAACAAGGAGGAGAAAGCGGCCCCTCCCTGGGCCAAGTTTGTTGGGGTGGGCCCGGGCCCGGGAAACACATTCACCCAGGGGGCCGTAAAGGAAAATTTTAACAGGCCTTTCCGTAAATTACAGCTCCAACGTTTCCCCGCTGGCCCCTTCAAACCTTTTAAAAAACCGATAAGCCCAGGACGGCCCAACCCTTTTGTTCTACATATTTATTAAGTGCTGGTACGCCTTTTTTTTAAAAAAAATTACGGCTTGGAACTCCCATCTCGCTCGGCACAAAACCAATTTGTTCTCGAACGGTGAAAAGTCCACCCTTTGGGAAAGGGGAGGGACTTTCAGTACCAAAAACTTTGGGTAGATCACACGGTCAAACTGCTGCACCTTAGGGTGGTTTGGGCGCATACTGTTGTCCCCCTTTGGGAATCGCCTCCCCTGGAAAAGACTGCTGGCGCCATGATTAACAAAATAGCAGGAGCTCTGACCGGGAAAATGTCAAAGAGAAACACCCCTTCTGCAAAGGTTGGGGGACCCGACTTTGGGTTCAATGGGGCCCCCGTTCCCCTGGGCGCTGCTGCTTAGCTGGGTTTCTGCGGCGGTAGGATGGGCCAAAAACAAACTGACCCCCTTTCTCCCCGGGGCCACCAGGTGGGGACCGCTGCATGTGTTGGGCCGGCCTTTGGGGGGCCCGGGGCCAACCCTTAGCTCCCCCGGCCCCCCTTCAAATTTTGCTTACCGATTCTACATATACCCATATTCGGCTCCTCCGGGGTCTTACAAAGAACTGCCACACCCCCGAGTAAACGGGTTTTTAAAACCCCAACCCCCCGCACTGAGTGACTACCAGCCCCGCCGGCCCCGCCCCCTGAGGCCCCTGTTTTTGCTACTTTTTTGGAAACCCGCGAAGCGGGTTTTTTACCCCGTGGGCCTTGGCTCCTGACCTCACACGCTTTCTAACCTGCGACCCACGCCAACGACCCCCATGCTGGCTGCAACTTTTCCTGAAACCCGCAAACTGGGGCCCCCCCCCTTCTCCTGACATGAGAAGCCCTTGCCTCACCCAGCCCCAAGTGCGGTCGGCTACAAACAACAAACTAATTTTTTGTTTTTATCGTTCACTGCGTCCCACAACCGGTCTTGGTATGCAGAAAGGGTGACCCCTCACAACATAAAAACCCCCCCCCCATTTCACTCT
>JAODAL010063807.1:0-19052 GCA_025379985.1 Phyllomedusa bahiana
TCTTCTAAAAACAGCCCCCCCACTAGCCCACGGTTGTGTTTTCTGCACTCAGCCCCATTCACTTTGATGGCATGGAGCTGCAATACCAGATACAAACAGGGCTGTCTTGACAGCATTAAGGACCTCTGGGCAAAGAAAACCTGGCCCTGACAAGCACATGAATTACACAGGAAGGTCCCACATTAGGCTGATAGGTAAGCCACTAGTAGGTAGGGCTACTGATAGGTAAGGCCCCATATGGGTAGATAGGTATGCAGGGTCTTCCGTATGTAGGAGCCTAGGTAAGTAAGCTGGGACCCCATTCTTAATAATGGCCTCTTAAATGGTTTGCTGACCCCTTACCGATCTCACCTCATCCTTTTTTTTTTAATTCAATTTTTAAACGGTTTTTCTGGTGCATGACCAGCTGCTGCCCAGGTTGTGCTATAGGCCCACGCTGGCAGCCATCAAGCGACGAAAGGCCTGTACTATAGAACCAGCGCTGCACCCATCAGGGAGATCAAACATTTCTGTAGCTATAGCGCCCAGTGCGACACCTACGGGAGACAAACAGGTTGAGCTATAGCAACCATCTAGACCTATCGGAGAGATCAAACGGTCTGTAGCTATAGAAACCAACCGGCAGCCATCAGGAGAGATCAACTTGAAAACTGTGCGGGCCCAAAAGAGGGAACTAGGAATGGAAGGACTCTGTTAATGGACACATATTGCAAAGTAAAATTTTTTTTTTACAAGATTTTAACAAAAAAAGCGCACCCTTGTAGGAGAAACCCCCTTAAAAGTTGGAATAGAAAAAATAAAACTTCCCTCTCACAGCCTAAAGTAGTCTGCAAACTACAGGACTAGCTGGCGGAGCAGGGAGCCAATGGCATACTGAGAGTACACAAATAGTGAAATAGGATCACCAACCTGGGGCATGCACTATGGATTCCCAGGTCATACTTCTGACTCCGGGTTCCTTTATTCAAAGGGCCCCCCCAGAAAACTGACTACTTTGCCCAATGAATAAGACAGTTCTTGACACAAGCAATGGACAGATGCAAATAAGCCAAAATACATAAAAAAGCAAAAAAAATTAAAAAATTCTCTACCCCAAACCACGATTTTTCTGCATTCGTTAAATGCAAAACCGGATCTTCGTCACTTTCCAGGACTGGCAGCACGGGTGAGGGGTACACCAAGCCATAGCCGAACGAGAAGTTGCCAAGAACTGCAGAAAAGGCGGCCAAAAACATCTTCCTGTTGTCTAATGTTCTGTATGATGAAAAACATGATCAAAATTAGTCACATATTCCCTTACTGGAAAGGAGGGCTCGGAGCCTGTGCCCCCTCTGGGGAAGGGGAAAAGAGGGTATAAATCTCAGGGCTGAGTCTTCCCCTTTTTGTTAACACCACCCCAAAAAGAGGGGTATGAACAGCAGACCTCCCGGATTTGGGACCCTCTTAGGGTAGGGGTCCCTGGTGGAACAGGGTGGGGCTTCCAACATCCTAAAAATTTGGGGCATTACTACAGATCCCAGCATGCACTGACAGGAGACATAGGCTGTTTTATGGCAGCCTGTATCCATGGTCAGATCCCAGCATGCACTGACAGGAGACATAGGCTGTTTTAAAAGGCAGCCGTATCCAAAGGGTCAAACGGGGGGGATTTGTATTGTGCTGATGGGTTATAACATATGAAGATCAATTTTATTTAAATTTCATCCAAAAAAAGGGTTTGTCCGGGCCCCAAAAGCTGTTATACCCAAAATACACACACCCCACACAACAAAAAGGGGAAAAAAGAAAATTTCAGGGAAAACCAGTTTGGGGGGGGGGAAAGGGGATACTGTTGATGTTTTATTTTACATCGTAAACCAAAGCGAGTGTGGTAACATCTCCGGGGAAAACGAGAATTTCACCACTGCTTTTCCTGCCCCCTTTGAAGCTTTTAAAAAATTGAAGCAAATGTTTAATCTTGTAAAAAAGGGGAAGGTAAAATAGATGGGTAGATATGAGATAGAAAAAATTGGGATGTTTTGAATAGAAAGATAGATAAAAAATAAAAATTGGGAATAAAAATAGTAGAAAATTGAGATAGAAAAGTTTAAAAAGATGATAGAAAAATTTTTTGGGGAATAGATAAATAGTTAGATAGATATGGGAAAAAAAGGGGAAAAAGATAGATTGTTAAAAATAAAAAGATAAAAATATGGGATAGGTTAAGGGATTAAAAAAATATAAATTTAGATTTTTGGGATAGAAAAAAGGAATAGGAAAAATTAAAAGATAGTAGATAGTTTAAAATTTGGGTAAAATGAAAAATTTTTAAAAAGAAAAAACCATAGATAGGAATAAAAATAAATAAAAAAACTAGTTTAGAAAAATGGGAAAAAAGATAAAATAGATAGGATAGTTTGGGGATAAAAATTTTGGGGTAGAAGATAGGGAAATAAAAAAATAGTAAAAAAATAGTTAAAAATAAAAAGGGTTTAAAAAAGGGATTTAAAAGGAAAAAGTATTATGGGAAAAATAAAAATAAAAATTAAAAATTATAAAGATAAAAAAATTAAAAATAGATTTTTAAAAAAAAAAGGAGAGGGGAAATAAAAAAAAGATGATTTGGGGGAAAAAAAAATAAAAAACAGTTTTTAAAAAAAATTAAGAAAACCAAACCCAGTTTTTAAAATCAGCCCTCTACAGGGTTGACAGGCCATTCCTTTCCCCATGTCATTTAAAATTAAAACCCAAAAGTCCATTCTTTTCTATTTTGGGGGTGCTTCGATTGGGTTGATCACCTAAACCCAAAAATTTTAATTTAATGAAGGAAATTTTAAAAAAAACACGCTTTTTGGTCTTCACAATCCTCTTCCCAATAGGACAAGCTGGAGGGCCCAAAACAAGTGCCGGGAAAATGGGGAATTTTGAATGAAAAAATAAATGGTTTTTCCCACCAAATTTTATTTCTGAACTTTAACCCCCCCCCCCTTACTTAAAACTTAGTTTATTGTTTCTAAACAAATATAAACTTGTTTTTTTTTTGAAATATTTGGGGGTTGACAGGCTGTGCTTTTTTTTTATTATTTTGAAGTTTTTCTTTTTTAAACTCCCCAAATACAATTTTTTTTTTTGTTTTTAAATTTGGGGAAGACGTTGCCCAGTAGTTTAATATATGAAAATAAAAAATTTTAACATTTTTCTCAAAAAAAACCTTTAACAGGGGAAGAAAAAATCGAAAAACTGAGCTGAATAAAATGAAATAGAAGATAGATAATAGAATATTAATAGATATGAGATAGAAAAAAGGGAAAATTGAATAGAAAAGATATTTGGGGGAATAAAAATATGGGTTTAAGTTTAAGGGATTTTTGAGATAAGATAGAAAAAATTGGGGATAGATAGATAGAAAAGGATAGAAAAAGATAAAGAGAAAAAGATGGGGAAAATAAAATAAAAGTTTTGGATTAGATAATGGGGGATAATAAAATGAGATGAAAATTGGGAAAATGATAGATAGATGGGGATAATAGTGTTGGGGTTTAAATTAGATAAAGATAGATTGGGGTTTAGAAAATAAAAGATGGATAGAAAATGGGATAGATAGATATGAGATAAGATATTTGAAAATAGATAAAAATTGGTTTAGATAAAATTAGAAAGAGTTTTAAGATAGATATGAGTTTTGGATAGAATATGGATAGATAGATAGATAGATAGAAATGGGGAAAAATAGTTTAGGTATGAGATACATAACTGACTTTATTTTTATTTCTTCTCAGCTTCTCTCAGGGCTTTCCCCACAGACTGGTAATTGGATTTTTCGGGGTCTCTCAGGAGAGGCTTGTTGTCCATGGCAGGCATTTTGGTCCGGGGGGATGACTGGAGGAGCCCGGGGGGATGATCTGGAGGGGGCCCGGGGGATGATCGGGGGGGAGAGGGCCCCTGGCACAGTTACTTGGTGCTGCTGCTGTGCTGAGGAGAGGACTGTGTCCTGTGAGCATCAGAGGTGGATTCCCTCCAGTGGGGAGGATCAGTGTCATCCCCTCATCATTGTGCAATATAGGAAAATTCTCTTTTTGTCCATATACATGTGTGTCAACAGGGTCCTGACAGGAAGGGGGAAAATTTCCACTAAAATACCACTACACAATACCCCTAACATTGGGGAAACACAAGCTTTGCAACATGGGCAACAGTATAGGACTATGAGGGCAACCACATACTGCGGGGCCACTGGGGTTGGTTGGCAATATAACAAGTATAAAATGTTAACCTGCAAAAAAAAAGCATGAAAAGATACATAGATTACATAGATAGATTTCATAATGGGCAGATTTTTAGATTTGATTTGAAAATGGATGATAGATATGGGTAAACAGAAAGATAGAAAAGATAGAAAAAGAAAATTTTTTAGATAAAGATATAAATAAAAAGATAGATATTAGATTTGATATATAGGAAATAAATGAAGGGTAGATAGGGTATGAGATAGAAGAAAAGATTTTTAAAATGAGATTGATAATAGATTATATTTGGGGGGATAGAAATAGATAAAATTTTAGATAGTTTTGATAGGGGTAGATAGAGTTTTGGATTAGATAGATAGATATGAAATAGATGAAGAGATAGATGAGATAGAAAATTTTAGATAGGGGTAGGTTTTTGAGTTTTTACCGGAAAAAAAAGAGGGAAAAGAAAAAAAAGAGCCCAATTTGTGAAGTAAAAAAATTAAGTTATTGGGAGTAGAAAAGCCTAACCTGGCTGAGTTGTCCAAAAATATAGGCACAACTCTCCATATGCTTATTTGCAGATTCTCGTCCCCGGGGGTTTTCCCGGTAAAAAGGGCGCAGCGGGCCCTTTTCCCCCCTTGGGAAAATTTTTTTAGAATGAATAGATAGATATTGGGGTAGATTAAAAGATAGGGTAGATAGTAGAAATTTGGGGTTTGATTTTGGGATAGGGTAGGTATGGGATAGATAGATGTTTGATAGATATAGTTAGTTAGATAGATAGGGGGGAAAAATAGATATGGGATAATGTTTGATATGAGATAGATAATAGAATAGATAGATAGGGGGTAGATTTAAAAGAAAGATATAGATAGATATGGGGTTAAAAAGATAAATAGGAAAAATAGTTTTGAAAGATAGATATATAGATAGGAAAAGAAAGACTAGATAGATTGATAGATTGAAATAGATTTGAAGATATATTTGATAGATAATAGATAAAAAAAATAAAAAAAGAAAAAGATACAGGGCACAATCGTGAAGGGGAAAAAAGAATTTTGTTTTTAAATTATGAAATTGCTAACCCCTTTTGTTGTTTTTGCTTTCGGTTTAAAACCCCAAATGGTCACAATTAGACTTCCCTTTTCCGTGGCCAAAAGGGGGTGTAGGGAGCTTCCACGGGAAAAAAATTCCACGGGGGGCAAAGAAAATTTTAAAATTGTAAAAAAACCAATAGCGGCGGGGGTGCGGTAAAAAATGTTTTTTAAACCCCCGGGCTACAGAAATATTGGATTTATTGATCTAAAAAATGTGAGGCATTTAGCTCTCACAGATAAAGTCAAGTAAGAAACCCGACGCATTTTTGCGGGTAAACCCACGCTTTTATCAGGGGGCCAATAGATAGAATTTGGGTTGATATGAATAGAAAAGATATGGGGGGTTAGATAGATAGATGAAATAGATAGATAGTATAGATAATGGTGAAATAAAGAAAAGAAAATGGATAGATTGGGTAGATAGATAGGGTAGGGGTAAAAGAAATGATAGAAAAGGGGTAGATAGATAGATAAAAGGGTAGATATTTTATAGATAAAAAGGGTTAAGAAAGGGATATGGGATTGATAGTAGATTTGATAGATAGATAGGGGGGGTTTGAATTTGAATAGAATTTTGGGATATAAAAGATAGATAGATAATACGATAGGGAAATAGATATTGAAAAAAATAAAATAGATTTATGGGATAGATAGATATGGGGAAAATAGTAAAAAAAAAAAATATTAAAATAATATGTATGAGTTTTAAAATTTAGATAATGACAGATAGATAGGATAAAAAGATATGGGAGATAGATCGTCAGATTAGACAAATTATCTGTCTAACCATTTTTTTTTATTTTAATTTTTTATTTTTCTGACAAGCCCAAAAAGGGGAACAATGTTTTTGGGGCCCTTTTGACTTTCAGGGGTTTTATTTTCTCACCATCCACTATGATTTTTAAAGTGAGGGTTTTTTAGACAATCATCTTGGCAAACTCAAAACTCAAAAATGAATTGCAGTTTTTTTTTAGAAAGTGTTAGTTTTTTGCAGATTCTTGTCATGTAATTTCATTTTTTCCCGTTTTTTCTCCTAGTTTGGGGGGAAAAATTTTTCTTCTTTTTACTAAAATTACGCCTTGTCCCCACATTCCCTAATAGCCCCCGTGTGTTATTAGGTCGATTCCCAAGTTGGGAAATTTACGGTTTTGAGGGGCCCTGAAGAAGATTCCCCAAAGAAAATTGCCAAAACTGCCCCCATTTAGGCCCCCGACCAAAACTGGGGGAAATGGGAAATGAAGTCCATGATTAAGATCAAAAATTAAAAACTGACTCTATGTGAGTGCCTACCCAAAATGAGTTAATTCATACACTCGAGTACTTTTGGGTTAAAGAAAAAAGGGGGACATAGTTTCCGCAGGACAACGACCTGAAGCGACGCCAAAAGGTTTGGGGAAAGGAAGGGGGCAATACAAGGAAGCAGAGTTTTTTGTATTGGGGTTTCCCTATCCCCAGAAACCCTTTTAACCCAATCCAACATTTTGGGGTAGAGGTGAAAAAAGCTGTATTTGTATCCCAAATCCCCGCCCGCCAAACCAAAAATTGGGAATGGGTGAAGAAACCTGGGGGCGGGTTTCGGTTGAGATATGCTTGGTTTTGACCCCGGGCCCAAAGGGTTCAGGCAGTGCTGAAAGCCAAAAAAGGGGGTTTACCAAAAAAAATAACAAAAAAATAAACTTGAACTTTAGATTTTTTTTGGGGCAAAACAAATAAAAAATACGTTACAGGAAAAATCTTCAAACTAACAGATGCTAAATACTTCAAATTCAATTTGGGTTTTATAAATAGGTAAGTAAGGTATATAAAAATGGGGGCCTTTACGTTTTAAAAAATGTTTGTGGATGGTGAGATATGGGGCCCCGAAAGTTACAAATTCAAAACACCGGTTACCCCTTTTTCTTGACAATGTACAACTAACTATCTTTATTTATCTATTTGATAACTAAAGTATCACGTCAGGATGATAAAAAGTAAAAGGAAAATTTTAAGATAGATAAATTTAAAAATGGGGGAAATTTTATATATATAAAATAATTTATATAATATATATATATATATATAAATAAATGGAAAAATAATATTTTAAAAAATTTGGGGTGATAAATAGATAGATTTTGAGATAGAAAGGGATAAATAGATAGATATGGGAAAAGAAGAGATAGTGATAGATTTGATAGATAGATAGATAGATAGGAAGGAAGGAGATAGATAGATAGGGATTGAAATAGATAAGATAAGATAATAGTAGATAGGATAGATAAGATAAGAAGAGAGGGGGAGAAGGAAGAGAGAGAGATAGATAGTGATAATAGAAAAGATAGATAGATAGATAGATATGAGAAAATAGGGGATAGATATGGGGAAGAAGATTGGGAAGATAGAAAAATGAAAATAGATAGGTGATAGATTGATAAAAGATAAATAGGAGATAGAAAAAATATAGAAAGAAGATATGGATAATAGATAAAAGAAATAGAATAGATAGTTAAGTTTGAAAAATGGGATAGATATTGAAAATAATATGGGATTTAAAAAGAGAAAAGATTGAGGGTGGGTAGATAGAAGATAATTAAAATAGATAGATGATGGGTAATAGATAGATAGATATGGGATAAAATAGACATGGGGATAAATATGAGATAGATAAATAAATAGATAATAGAAATAGATAAGGGGGATAGATAGATAGATATTGGGGGAAAAGATAGATATATGATAGATAGTTAAGAGAGAGGATAAAGAGTAGATAGTAGATGATATTTAGATAGATAGATAGAAAAGATAGGATAGATAGATTTTAAAATTTGGGAAAAGATAGATAGATTTAGATAGATAGATAGATAGATAGATAAAGATTACTGTTGATATGGGGATAGTAGATATTTAGATAGATAGATATGAGATGTAGATAGATAGATTTGATATTAATAATAGATAGATATGGGGTGGGTAGGGATAGATAGATATGGGATAGATAGTAAAAGATAGATTGATAGATAGATATTTTTTTGGGTAGATAGAAAAGATAGTTTGATAGAAAAGATAGGGGTAATAGGTAGTTTAAAAATGGGGAGATAGAAAAGATAGATTATAGATTTGATGATAGATAGGAATATGAGATATAGAAAAGATAGGAAAAGATTTGATAGATATGAGATAGATAGATAGATAGATATGAGATAGATAGATAGATAGATAGATAGATAGGAGATAGATAGATATGAGAGGTAGGATAAATAATATAATTTATTATAACTTTCTCGTTTTTCTTTTATTATTTGTAAAATGGGAAAAAAATTAGTTATTTATAAAAAAAATTTTTTGAAACTTTGTAATGTTTTTTTTTTTTTTTTATTTCCCTAGGGTTTGTAGACCCCTAGAGGGTGCGATCGTTTTGGGGATAATTCCCTTTAGTACTAAGTTTGAAAAGAAAAAATCTTCAATTACGGTTCTTCTGCTTTGGGCATGGTATTATAGGAGTGATAGGATGACGAGCCTTGGGGCCATCAATAAAGGGCCCCCAGTGACAGGCAGCTTTCTTTGGGAATTTAATCATCATGTCATGGGTGATGTTGGTCGGGCAGCAAACCTTTTCCTAACAGCTTAGATGTCGCAGTTGTATTGACCGCAGCATCTAAGCTGTTACACAGTCAGGATCTGAGATACATCCTATCCTAGTGAGCAGATGCCAAGACTTGAGCAGCCTCCTTGAGTGAAGCCGGCTCTATGCTCTCATACAAGCGCGCCATATGTCAGAGAGTGTGTGTCTGATCCTAGAGACTCCATTAAGGACATGTATAGTGGAGAGTCTTTACTTAAGGGAAATGTTCTTTTAACAAAAACCCTTGGAGGGTCAAGTACTTTTGGCCCCGACCAGGTATCCCAATTTCATGGCTCCATTGTGAGTGTCTTTGCCCCGGAAACATTACTAATGTATTCCATGAATGTAGCTTCTTATCCTTCTCACTTCACAGATGGAAGCTATAATTTATTTGGTAAATTCACTTTAGTCACCGTTCACACTTCTCACTATGGAAATTAACAGGTTCTCTCCACCCTCCAGCAAAGGGAACTGGGACCAACAAGGGCTGGGGCCCCCCCTTCTCCAGGGGGCCCCTGGGCGTCCCCTTTGGTATGTACCAGGGTGGGGGTCCCATGGAAAAACAGGGAAAAATAGGGTATTCTTTCCCCCCAAGTTCTAATTTCTGGGCTTCTTGTTCCTTACAAGCTGTGATCAAACTTATGGAAAATGTTCCAATTTTCGGGGAATTCCCCAAATTTTCCCCCTTTCAGGGGAAAATGTCTTCAGTTAAAGGCTGTAATTTTTAGTTCCCTTTTAAAGGCCCTTGTAGCGAATATTTCACTTCAACACCCAAAAAAAAAAGCTTTTTTTTTAAAATGGAAATAGGAGTGATAACAAAATGTAATTCAAATCTTTTTAAACCCAAAAGTTGTATCAAAACCCCATATAACAAACTATCTATCTTTTCTACCCTATCTATCTAACAAAATCTTCTATCAATTTTCCAATCTTTTTCAAACCCCAATATCTATCTATCTATCTATCTCATATCTTTTCTACCCCATATCTATTATCAACTATCCCATATCTATCTATCTAATTATCTATCAAACTATCAAACTATCTACCCATATTATTTTATCTATCTATCAATCTACCCCTATTATCTTTTAATCAAACTACCCCATATCTATCTATCCCTTCTATTATGTTTACCCAATCAAATCTTCAAACATCTATCTCATATCTATCAATCACCCCTTTATCTATCTATCTATTTATCTATCCCTTTAATCTTTTCTCATATCTTTTCCCATATCAATCCCATATTTTTAAACCCTACCCCCATATTTTTTCTCATATTATCTATCAAACCCCCTATTTTTTTTTTATCTATGATCTATTATCATCTACTATTAAAATTTTCTATCAATTCATATCTATCTCTTATCTACCCCTTTCCCCTCAAACTACCCCAATTTTAATCTCAATCTATCTTTTTTCCCCATTTTCCTATCTCATATCTATCTATCTATCATCTATCTACCCCCAAAAACCAAACCAATCTTTTCCCTATTATCAAACCCTACTACTACCCCATATCTACTAACAATCTCATTCTATCTATCTTTTATCTATCCCAACCCTTTCTACTATCAAATATCTTATCAAACTATCTATTTTATTATCTATCTCAAAACAAATTCTTTTATCTATTTTCATATTTTATCTATCTATTTTATAAATCCCATATCTTTATCCCAAAAATTTTACCCCTTAAAAATTATCTATCTACTATTATTTTATCCCTTATCTGAAAGGGGCCCTGGGGACCCGTTGAAACGCTTTATGGGGTAAAATATTTTAATTAAAAAATTTTAATTTAAACCCACCCTCCCTGTGTTTTAACCCCCTATTAAGGGGAAATCCCTAAAAAGCTTTTAATGCTATCTATCAAAAATAAAAAATTTGAGACTCTTTTTTTCACATATTTTGATCAAAAGATTTTTTAAGCTGCCCCGAATTCAATTTGATTAAAAAAGGGGGGCAGCCCTATCCTATTTTTTACCCCCTCAATCGAGCCAATCAGGCCTCCCGCGGGGGTAAAAACCGACCCCCATTTTTCAGAAAAAAAAAAATATTTTAAAACCGGGGAGTCTAAAAGTTTTTTCATGTATGAAATTGCATAAATGCTTCTTTAGGGATTTCCACTTTTTTTGAAATTGCCCTTTTTGCGGAGTGTGCCGTGGCGGGGGTTTCTGGTGTTCATGTAAAAATTACATTTGTGCCGGGGGCCCTCCCATTTGCCCCCGGGTTTTGCATATTTTTCGAAATGTTTTTGTGTGCGGGAAACATACGTTATTATTTGGGTTTGTACATTGATTTTAACCTAAGGGAAAAGGGAAAAGGGGTCCCTTCCTTTTGGGGGGGTTTCTGTCCCCCCACTCTCAAGGCGCATAAAAAGGGGGCACCTTCCCGGTTTGGGGTTTTTTTTTTTTTTCCCCTCTCTAAATTTAATGGAGGTGGGGTTTGACCCACGGGAGGTGTTTGGGGCCCCATTGAGGGGTAAAGATAGGAAATGGGGACTGCCCGATTTTAAAGTTTAAATTTTTAAAGTGTGGGCAGTTTTAAAAAACATCTTTTGATCAAAATATGTAAACCCGAGAGCTCAACGTTTTTCATGTAGGATAGTTAGCCCAAATTAAGCGCTCTAGTTTTATTTGGGTTCCTTTTATTTAGTCACTTGCAATCCCCGTTTGGGGCTTGGGAAAGCATGTATTTTTCTCTAACCCTACTATCTACTACTCAAAACACTATCCCATAAAATTTATCATCCATCTATCTCAATCTAAACTATCCATATCTATTTATCCCATATCTAACTCATATCTATTTAAATTTATCTAAACATCTAACTATCAAACTATCCCAAATCAAACTATCTATCCCATAACTAACTATTTTCTCAATCTAAATATCTATTTTTATTCCATACTTTTGTATCCCAAAAATATATTAAAATATCCCAAAATCAAAAATTATCTATCTTAAACTCAAACCTAAACTCATATCTATTTTCTATCTTTTTCATTTTCTATTAACTGTCTCATATATCTCTGTCCGTCTATCTGTCTGTCTGTCTATCTATCTATCTAACAAAAAAAACTATTATCAAATTTTTCTATTCCAATATGAAAAATCCAGCCCTTCCCCTTAAAAAACAAAAATTTAAAAAGCATGAGGATCGATTTAGCTCTTGGAGAGGATATGAAATGGAATGAGCAGAAGTTTTGTAAGAATTCGTAGAAATTTTTGGGGGTCAGGGTTGGTCAATCTGCCCCATTTTTTTCCTTTTTAGTGCTATATCTGCTACATGATGGACACAGCGCCGGGAGGCCCCCCTGACTTTAATTGGTCCATCGGGGGGGCCCGGAAGGGTTTTTCAAAAAGTTGAAAGAATTGTTTTTGCATCTTTTCTTCCCCCCGGGAACAATGGGAATTTTGGAGCAAAGGTTCCAAACCGGGCAGGGCTTCCCCTCCCGTCACCTAATTAAACCCTTTTTAGTGCCTCACAGCCAAAAAACATGGGGGCCCCCGGCCCCTTACTAGTTTCCCATTTTTTAAATATCAGTGGGCCCCCTTTTTTTTTTGGGGGGCCCGACAAGGGGAAATGCCCTTTCTGCCCTATTGGGGACCCTTTTAATCGGAACCCCCCAAAACAGAAAACCCCCAGCCTAATTTAAAAAAATCCTTTCTGATTCTACAGGCACCAACCCGTAAGGGTCAGAGCGCTCCCTCACATACAATATTATTGGATCTGGGGGCTCCCCTTGTTAAAGATAAAACATAGGGGTTTCTACACAACAATGCTAAAATGCCGCCCAAAATTGGGACCGCGTTTTTTTGGTGCAGATTTGTGCTAAAAACCACGTGTTTTCTGATCTGCTGTCGACCTCGTACATTGAATGTGCAGGAATCTGATGGAAATCCAGAAGGTTTGTAAATCTGCCGGATTTTTAAATCACCCGGAATTTTTTTTATTTCGGTCTACACATCGCTGGGTACAGTCGGATTTTTGGAGGATTCTAGATACTGAATCCACCGAGAATCCAGTGCTGTGTACAGAGGTGTAACTTAAAGGGGGTGTCTTTGGGCCCCCCTAGGGCATACCTCCCAAGTGTCCCTATTTTGAAAGGACAGTCCCTATTTTTAACCCTTGTCCCTCTGTCCCTCTTAGCTCTATAAATGTCCCTCTTTTTTATTTGGGAAATAGATTTGCATCAATAAATTGACTGTCTTGCTTTAAAAGTATCTGATTGCTTCCTTGCTGTATATTACATAACAACGTAATATTTCACACCATTGGATACAATGTAATCCTGAAAATGTGTCCCTTTTTGGCATCTAAAATGTGGACATGTATGTGTTTGGGGCGTGGTTAGAGGCGTGTCTTGGTGTGATGTCATGTGTTTGGGTGTGGTTTGAGGCGTGGACTGATGTGTCCCTCTTTGCGATCTCTAAAAGTTGCTAGGTATGCCCTAGGGCTTCAGGCCCCGGTAGGGACTGCTACCCCTGCACCCCCTATAGCTATGCCCCAGGCTGTGTAGACATAGCCTAACTCTATGGAAAACTGGTGATTGCCTCCAAAGACCCAAAATATGATCCCATCATAATGCAGAATTGAGAAGAAGTAGATACTAAACTAGATGAAGCGCCTCCGTCCATATAACATCAGAGAGAGCTGCTGGAAGCTGGAAATCACTGTCTATGATGAGGAAGGAGCTTTTTTGGGGTCATGGACTTTATATCCCCTGGATATATATATATATATTCAATGGACCAAAATAAAATGGGGCCTCTCCTGCTATAACTCATGTGCACGACTGACCGTACTTCCTCTGTAAAACCTCTCACAGTGAGCTAAGGTCAACCCTGAAGCTGGTATTGTGCAGTAATTGGCACAATGTGGAGTGTAGGAAGACAGCACTCCTCTCATTGACAAAACATGCAGAGCGGCACTCCTTCAAAACGATGCATGTGTCATAGCAGTGACCCACAGAGAAGGGGTGGGGGGGTTCTACCAACCTACCAAATGCAGGGCCATCTTTTCCATTGGGCACACTAGGCAGTTGCCCGGGGGCCCCACAAGTATTGGGGCCCCTGGTGGTGTATGTATATCCCAGGAATACAAGAAACATACCCTGGATCCCTTGGCTAACTTTGCTTATTTAACTCTGTGTATTTAGGATGTGCAAAAAGTTAAAAACCATGGTGGAGAAGGGAGCCAAAGGCTCCCTGCCCTGTCAAATAGTCTTGTAGGCTGCCGGTGTCCAGGTATAAGTGGCGTGATAATATGGGTGTGTTTGGGGGGGGAGGCTCGAGGCAGGGCCAAAGGAGATGTCATGTATTTGGGCAGGGCCCACTGCAGTGCTAAGCCCGGGGGCCCATAGTCATGTTAAAGGGGTTGTCTCACTACAGGGATCGCTGCTTTTTATGTTAAAGATCTTGCAAAAACAAGACACTTTGCAATATGTGTCCATTAACAGTGTCCTCCCTATTCCTAGATATCCCCTCTTGTATGGGCTGCATCAGCTCCTCAGGTCGCTATAGCTACAGACCTGTTCAATCTCTCCTGATAGGCTACCAGTGCTGGTCGTTATAGCTACAGACCTATTAAATCTCTCCTGATAGGCTGCCAGTGCTGGTCGCTATAGTTACACACCTGTTCGATCTCTCATGATAGGCTGCCAGCACTGGTTGCTATAGCTACAGACCTGTTTAATCTATCTTGATAGGCTGCCAGCACTGGTTGCTTACCTACAGACCTGTTCAATCTCTCCTGATAGGCTGCCAGCACTGGTTGCTATAGCTACAGACCTGTTTGATCTCTCATGACAGGCTGTCGGCACTGGTCGCTATAGCTACAGACCTGTTCAATCTCTCCTGATAGGCTGTTGGCACTGGTCGCTATAGCTACAGATCTGTTCAGTCTCTACTGAAAGGCTGCCAGTGCTGGTTGCTATAGCTACAGACCTATTCAATCTCTCTTGATAGGCTGCCAGCACTGGTTGCTATAGCTACAGACCTGTTTAATCTATCTTGATAGGCTGCCAGCACTGGTTGCTATAGCTACAGACCTGTTTGATCTCTCATGACAGGCTGTCGGCACTGGTCGCTATAGCTACAGACCTGTTCAATCTCTCCTGATAGGCTGTCGGCACTGGTCGCTATAGCTACAGATCTGTTTGATCTCTCCTGATTGGCTGCCAACACTGGTTGCTATAGCTACAGACCTGGAAGCCAGTAAACCTGTCCCTGAGTTCAAAATGAAACCAAGAAAACAGGACTGAGGTAAGATGAATCCATGTAGTGAGACAACCCCTTTAAGACAGCTCTGATTGTAAGCGGCACATGGTAGCTGGGGAGCCCCATTTCACTTTTTGCACTAGGACCCCGGAGCTTCGAGTTACCCCATTCTGCATAGATACTTTCAGGGGCTCATTATCCACTTAGGTGCGGGTCCTAGAGGTAGAACCTTTACTTATCCTACACTTATGGTACATCCTATTGATCTGCCATAAATCTCTGTGTCGGCGCACCCCTTTAATGTGTAGACTTGTTGTTATCGGGCCGTCACTGCAGATTTGGTATATGCACTCTTCTATGTCCACTTACAATTAGTCCCCGGAGTCGATTGCTAAGGTCTTATCAATCGACTTGTGGCCTTAACAACCGGCTTAACGACTGTTAGCGACTTCACAACGCAGTAAATTATGTGTCCCCCAGTGAAGGTAATAGGGTCCCAGTAAGTATACGCCCCAGTAGGTGGTTATATACTTTATATGTCTTCTGGTAGGTGTGTAGTTTACATGTCCCCCCGCAGGTATAGGGGCAGGTTACGGATCCCCCAGCAGGTATAGGGGCAGGTTACGGATCCCCCAGCAGGTATATGGGCAGGTTACGGAATCCCCCAGCAGGTATAGGGGCAGGTTACGGATCCCCCAGCAGGTATATGGGGCAGGTTACGGATCCCCCAGAAGGTATAAGGGCAGGTTACAGATCCCCAGCAGGTATAGGGGCAGGATACGGTTCACCCAGCAGGTATATGGGCAGGTTTAGGATTCCCCAGCAGGTATATGGGCAGGTTACGGATCCCCCAGCAGGTATAGGGGCAGGTTACGGTTCCCCCAGCAGGTATAGGGGCAGGTTACTGGATATTCCCCAGCAGGTATATGGGCAGTTACGGAGCCCCCAGAAGGTATTTGGGCAGGTTACGTATCCCCCAGCAGGTATATGGGCAGGTTACGGATCCCCCAGCAGGTATAGGGGCAGGTTACGGATCCCCCAGCAGGTATATGGGCAGGTTACGGATCCCCCAGCAGGTATATGGGCAGGTTACGGATCCCCCAGCAGGTATATAGGCAGGTTACGGATTCCCCAGCAGGTATATAGGCAGGTTATGGGTCCCCTAGCAGGTATATGGGCAGGTTATGGATCCCCCAGTAGGTATATAGGCAGGTTTAGGTCCCCCAGCACACATGGGTAGGTTATATGTCCCCCAGTAGGTATATAGATAGCTTATAGGTCCCACAGCACATGTATATATAGATTATAGCTCCTCCCTGCACGTATATAAGTAGATAATAGCCCCCTGCACATATATGTGCAGGGGGGCTATTATCTACTTTTATATGTGCAGGGGGCTATTATCTACTTTTATAACAGCAGATAATAGCCCCTGAACATATATACAAGTAGATAATAGGCCCCCCCCTGCACATATATACAAGTAGATAATAGGCCCCCCCCTGCACATATATACAAGTAGATAATAGGCCCCCCTGCACATATATACAAGTAGATAATAGGCCCCCCCCCTGCACATATATACAAGTAGATAATAGGCCCCCCCTGCACATTTATAACTAGATTATAGGCCCCCTGCATGAATACAGACAATTAAAAAGTAATAAACTGACAGCACTCACCTGACCTCGCTCCCTGCCGCTGCCGCTGCTGCTGCTCCCGGTCTTTTTCCTCACAGGGTGACGTCACCCGGCCGCGTTGCACTTGCACAGTTAGCGCCAAAGCACAGGCTGCACCCGCATCGCCGGGCGGCCGATACCTGCGGGCCAAAGCATCTAACTGTATGTGCGTCCGGCGGACACACATAC
Source organism: Phyllomedusa bahiana (assembly GCA_025379985.1). Lineage (NCBI taxonomy): Eukaryota > Metazoa > Chordata > Amphibia > Anura > Hylidae > Phyllomedusa > Phyllomedusa bahiana. The sequence goes on from JAODAL010063807.1 coordinate 17,003, forward strand.
AGTTAGTCCCGCCACCGCTGCCAAGGTCCTAAGCCGATAGCTTAGCGACTGGTAACGGCTTAGGACCCTAACGATCGGCGGCGGATAGCGGCGGCGCCGGGGACTACTTACAATGTGACTTCTTTGTGCTCTTATTGTGTTGTAGCTGCATTTTCCAGGCTATTGTCCCTCTCAAAAATAGGGGAAGTGGCCATACAGTGTTTTCTCCTCCTGAGCTTGCCTGTCCCCATCTGTCACCTGTCGCTCGCATTGAGTCTATTGATAATATGACCTGTTCTAATGACTCCACCACAGGGACCTGAATGTATTCTATACAGCCATTTGTGGAGAACTCTGAATAATTTCCTATTGTGAGTGCCTTACTCCAACATGGTTGTACTACTTACCCATCATGGACATGTATAAGGCATAGAAATAAGGCATTTGTATAGTGAAACACATGTCTACGCGTTTCAAGCCTCTACAAAGGGCTCTAAGTCGGAACCATGGTCACACACTTTATTTCTTCATGTCATATAAAACATATTTAAACTCCAAAGACCCGCAAACACATGTCTATGCGTTTTGAGCCTCTACCAAGGGCTCTTAGTCATGACCATGGTCATGCAGAAAGAAGAAAAAACGGAGGGAGCGCTCCAATGGTGAAGTATGTCTAACTGTCATACAGTTGGTGTGATGAAACATTAAGGTGCAAGCTCACCTGATAGAGTTGTGCAGCTAATCTAGAGGCGCAACTCTCATAAGCATATACAGGACTCAGTCCGAGTCTGTCAGCGGCAGCCGTGCGTCTCCTCTCCGAAGCAGCAAGAATTGCAGCAGCGGGTGTGAACAGTAGAAGACGGAAGAAAATATGCGGTCCCCGGCGCTCATCTATATAAAACCTCCGTCAGGCGTGGAGTATTATAAAATAAAGGTTTTATTTGTTGTAAAATAAACTCATGAAAAGTGCTAAAAAACCTTGTAAAAACATATAATAAGAAAATCACTAACGACGCGTTTCTCGCCAAAACCGGCGCTACCTCAGGAATTGTGACCATGGTCATGAAGAAATAAAGTGCATGACCATGGTCATGACTAAGAGCCCTTTGTAGAGGTTCAAAACGCGTAGACATGTGTTTACTGGTCTTTGGATTTTAATATGTTTTATATGACAGGAAGAAATAAAGTGCGTTTCAATTTTGATAAATTCTGGAGTGCTGGAAAGTTTTGCCACATTGTGGTCAAGCCATTATCTACTCACCTACAGTCAGCTGTTTTCTTCCTTGCACCAGAGCCGTCTTAAAAGCATTATGCGCCCCTGGGCAGAGCACTGCATTGGGCCTTGTCCAAATACATGACATCACCCTAGGTCAGGGGTCTCAAACTGCGGCCCTCCAGTTGTTGGGAAACTATAACTCCCATCATGCATTTATATGATCTATAACAGTGGTGCATGATGGGAGTTATAGTTTCCCAACAACTGGAGGGCCGCAGTTTGAGACCCCTGACCTAGGTCATGCCTCTAGCCACCCCCAAGCACACCCATATTATCACGCCACTTATGTCTGGACACCAGCAGCCTACAAGACTGATTGGCAGGGCAGGGAGCCTTTGGCTCCCTTCTCCACCATGGTTTTGATTTGTTTGTATATCCTAAAAACACACAAACAATTAAATAAGCAAAGCCAACCAAGGGATCCAGGGTATGTTTCTTGTATTCCTGGGACAAGCATACCCCACTTGGGGCCCCTACACTTGTGGGGCCCCCGGGCAACTGCCTAGTGTGCCCAATGGAAAAGATGGCCCTGCCGTGCACCGCTGATCCAGATGAACAGAGGACTATGATTGAGCAAAGTGCGTGAGCTGATCTTCCGTTTCCTATTGCATACAGATGTATAGTGTACCGGCTTCAGCTCTTGAGACTGGAAGGACACCAAAGGGACCCTAAGACATGGCTCCCCAAATCTGATTGCAAGCTCTGCAACCAATTGGAGCTTACCACTGAAATTGCTTAATTTAAGACAATCAAGATGGGCTACTTTACACTCACTGCCCTCCCTAAAAAAAATTG
>JAODAL010063808.1:0-19051 GCA_025379985.1 Phyllomedusa bahiana
AGGGCTGACTGTCTTGGCTACGTCCCGGTTGCGGGAAATCTTGTCTCCTCACTGCCCGGGGATTTCTTCCCTCTCTCCCCTCCAAGGGGGTTTAGCGTCTCTGGGAGTAAATTTGGGGTTTAAATAAACACCCCAAAGCGAAATATAGGCTAATGCAGGAGCTCTTTAAAGTGGTTCACCGGTAGCCCGCCCCCCGGAAATTCAACTCACCTTTCCCCCCCACCCCCCAAATAGGAAGAAAGGCAGGAAATGAGACCTTGCTGATTGATCAACGGAGAATCTGTTGCGTTGCTTAAAGTTCTTCAAAGTACGGGGAACAACGTCGAAGTGAAACAGTGAGTCCCAAAGTAGCCAAGCGGCACCCAGGCAATGTGGCGAACCCTAAGGGGTGACCTCTGGCAATCTTTAATTTACCACCTCCCCAAAGCATGAAATGCAGAGCACAAACAACACCAAACCCAGTTTAAGATCTGGTGAACGACTATCTGCGTCTCACAGATGTTTTAGGATGTGTTACAGCCCCAATGATTTGGGATCCAAAATGGGTTAAATGGCCCGGCTCGCTCGCACCCCATAGAGGTTTTGTTTGCCCGCAGCCAGCTCAATCTGAGCGGCCTTTCAAAAAAGCGGAGGATCATTACAGACAAAGCACCCGGCTTCCAAATAATGTGGATCTTTTGACTTTCAATAAAGATGAATCAGGCAGGACTTGATGATGTTGTGGCCCCTTTTGCCGGGCACTGATTAGTTGCCGGTCTACTTCACATTCCTCTTCCAAAAGAAATGGTCCTCTTGAAAAATTTTTTTTTAAATGATCATTTCTTTCTGCAATTTTATTCTCAGTTCCCAAAAAAATATTTTGCTGGTTTTGCGGTGGGAGACGTAAAAGAACCAAGGTTTCTGGCCCAAAATCTAATTTCCCCTTTTCTCCTTTTTCTTTAGAAAATTTTTGCATTGTCAATGGTTTTGGGTCTGTTGCTGTAGGATACAAGCATAATCATGGCCCTTTTGAACAGAAAAGTGTCTAAGTGGCATTTCTCCCTCAATTTTTAGCAGTGGCTGAGAAGTCATTTTTATAATTTTTGGGTCTTGCTGCTTTGAAATGCAGCAATACTACAGGTCCTATTCAAAAAAAAAATGTGGTTTCTAACAGACATTTGGTCTTCACAATTGTCAAGAGTGGCTCATGGGTCATGTTTTGAATTTTTGGGGGCATTTTGCTGTGACATGCAGCTATACTACAGGTCCTATTCTAAAAAATGTGTTTTCTAGAATTAAACTACTAAAAAACTTGCATGTACAAAATAGCCGATACAAATATTCCTCTGAATTGTACAAGGGAGGTACAGGAAGACTTGAACAGATGTAGGTTATTCAGAGGACATAGTGTATGGAGCACATTTGCCACCCCAAGAACAGAGACAATTTCCTCCAACACGTTGAGTAAAACGAGATAAAGAATGCCAAGAAAAAGGGCACCTGGGTGAAACAGGAGCGTCAACCACCAGCATCTCCAAATAAAGCTCAATTGGTCCGCACTCATACGGAGGGGCAAGCGCTCTCGTAGAGACAGAAATTTCTCTAGCACTACCCAGGTCTTGACTGTGTACTGAGGAAGGCTGGAGGTCTGAGCTCACACTTCCACACTCTGCTTCAGCATGACTGTTTTCGATGATGCATCATAAGGGCATTTTTTGCCGTGTTAATGGATAACGGACAGCTGCCTGGGCTCTCACCACACCCACTGTAAGTCCGGCCCTGCCAGCTGAACCTGCGTGATCCACATTTACAGCCTCACCTGCCTTGATCAGTAATTTCCTGAATGCAGGATTTTCAAACAGGCCTCGTTGACCTACTGGGGACATCTGTTTCGTTTGCTTCACATTCTAATGTCATGTGGAACAATGTCACCAGTAGAATGGCAAGTAGCTCTAGCAGCAGCAGTAATGGAAAACGAGTTGTTTTTAATATAGTTTATTTCTTGAGAAATTTTCTGCTGATGGTCCATAAGGGCACCTGTGCGGGTTTTTGGGTCATGCTGCAGTCCATGACATGGATAGTCAATGTCCAGTTTAACTGAAGTGGTGGTTGAAAGACTTATTTTTCCGGCACAATTTAAATCTGGGGGTCGTGCAGGTTTGGGGCTCATGCTGTGGCCCAGGACAGGTATAGTCTATGTCCAGTGAAACTAAAATGGTGGGTGAAAGACTCCTTTTTCCGGCACTTTTTAATCTGTGGGTCATGCAGGTTTAAGGGTCATGCTATGGTACAGGACAGGTATAGTGAATAGTCTGACTTTTTTTCTGTGACTCTTGTTGCCTAATTGTGTTGCCTAAGATGTAGCACGTATCCAGTTTACTGTTGTGGATGTTAATTCCAGCTTCACCTGCCCTGTTTGGGTGTAAGAATGAAGGTGTTGTTCTTCTCCCATAGACTTTAATGGTCATCGGCGATAATCAATTATCGGATATCGGCATGATAATTGACCATATCGACTATCGACCCGATGATGAAAGTCGACGTAATCACTCATCACTACTTATGATGTCACAAGCCTCTACACATCTATTGATCATCAGAAAGCAATTTATCCATGGCCTGAATGCCTGACTACTAAACTTTTACACCTGCACTAAAAACCCTGTGCCTCAACTACCTTTCCTTAATCTTACACAATTTTTTTCTGTTTGGGGACAAACTTTAATCTCCAGCGACATGGTACCACCATGGGGAGTAATGTGGTACCACCTTATACCAACGTATTTATGGCATCCTTTGAAGATGAACAAATTTACCCCAACCCACTCTTCCAACAATTTGCTACCATCTGGTTAAGATTCAATTATATTTTCTGTATTTGGCATGGTACTCTAGAAAACCTACTACTATTTCACTCCACAACCAATTCTGCTTTTACTGGCCTACAGTTCACTATTCATCATAGTATCGAATCAGTTAGCTTCTTAGACACCACCATTACTATCAACTCCACAGGCCACATCTCCTCTGACCTTTTCACTTTTACTTCACTATTCCAGTAATCACCCTCCCAACACAAAAAAAATTATACCTAGCTCTCAGTTCACCTGTATACACCCCAATACTTGTGAAACAAGACTCTAGGACATGGTCAGCCCCTTTTGCCCAAAAATCAACCAAGTCATCTGAAAACATTGGCCCTTATACTTTTTCATTCTTACCAGACCATCCCCGAATTTCAGTCACCTTTACAATGCTTTAACACACAAATATATGCGACAAACTAGTAACGGCAGATTTTGGGCCCATTCTCACTCCCAATCGTTACTCCCCAACCAACCAAGGGCACTTTTCCTTGCCTTACATGCACCCAATGCTCCGGTTTCTAAAGGCGACTTTACTCATCCTCATACTAGGAAGAAATTCCCAATTAATGACTACTAGACTTGTAGATCTTTGTAGTATATCTTCTGAAATGTCCCTGTGGTCTGGCGTATGTCGGACAAACCTCAGAAGCCGTGAAAGATTGTGGTGTGTCTGAACACAGATTTACTATTCGCTGCAACAAACTATTACTGGTAACTGTCAATTTTGATTAGATAAATCATCACGCATCGCAACTATGTTTGCAGGTTATCAAACGCATCCCAGTGCCCTGCAGAGGGGGCAACCGAATTTTGCTCTTATTACAACATGAGAAATTCTGGATACACACGCATTAAACACTTGAACCCCACAGCCTTAACCATGAATACGAATTGTGATAGAGGTACTCTTGACATGTATGTGTATATGTTTAGATGTTGGAATGTATATTTATTCGTTATCTTTTATCTGACAGACCTGATAATGACCTTTCATTCTCCATTGGTAATATGCACATACATATCATCATCTCCCTCTTCCCCTGTTCTTCCCTTCCTTGGTTTAAATACTTCTGTTATTAGCATACTTCTCTCTTTTCCCTCTGCCAGCTGCTCTTGATTCCCTCTTAACTTTACATTTTTACTCACTTTTACATCTCATGTTCCCTCTCCCCTCCCCCTTTTTCAGTTCATTACTTTTCCTTATTACTGTACTTCAGTAGACTCATATCTTTAGCTCTCCTTTATGACTTTCTAACCTCTCCCCACTTGTGTCTATATTTTGGGTCTTCCCTTTAACTCTGCTGCCACTCCTCCTCACTTCTACTCCCACTATCCCTCCACCTGATCTCTCTATCACTGTCAACAGCTCTACACCATCACTGGTCCCACATGTCCCCTGCCTTGGGATATCCTTTGACTGCTTTGTCTTTCAAACCAAATCCAAAACCCCTTACCTCTTCCTGCCGCCTCACCTGAAATCTTGCGCTTACGCTCATTCCTCAACTTTGACACTACAAAAACGCTAGATGGCCTCCCTTCTAGCACTCTTGCTTCCCTTCAAACCATCCATAACTCTGCTGTCCGTCTCATCCACCTTTCTCCTCTGTCAATCCCTTCACTGGGTACCCACCGCCCAGCGAATTCATTTCAAGTTACTAACCATGACCTACAAAGCTCTCCATAATCTCTCCCCTCATCTCAAGATACCTCCCTTCTCGCAATCTCCGCTCCTCACAGGACCTTCCCTGCTCTCCTCTTATCAGTTCTTCACACAACCGTCTCCAAGATTTCTCTTGTGCTTCCCCCACTTTCAAACTCATTACCCCAACACCTCAGACTCCCCGACTTTCAGCTTTCAAAGCAACCTGAAAACCCATCTCTTCAGGATTGTTTATAACCTACAATAACCCCACCACCAGTACACTGCCCCACACCAAACCCTTTTACTTCCCTCCTTCCTTGTAGATTGTTTAAACCTTGCAGGCAGGGTCCCCTCCCCCTGCACTAGTTGTTAGTCATTTATTGTCACCATTGTACTTGTTTGACATGTGTTATATACATAACTCCCTTTGAATGTACAGCGCACTATGGGCGACGTATGAATCCCGCCGGGTCGGAGCGCACCTTTCCGCCGGTTTTCCGGCGGAATCTGCGCCTGATTTATGTCGGGGCGCGCTCATACATTCCATGTAAAGTCCACTGCGCCTCCCAGGGGTTAGGCCAGTGGGGGGCTGCGCCTAGATTGGGCCCAAAGGGGGTTATCGGTCATAAAGGGGAGAAAAGTCCGCCGGCCTCGCCATGTGGGGCACAGGAGGGCCCGAGGCCAGGGGCGGCGCTGCGCCAAGATTCGCCGCCGGGGAGGTGCGCTCAACATGGGGGGAAAATCCCCGCGCCTTGCCAGTGTGTGAGCACATGGGGCGCTGCCCCTTTGATTTTGCCGTCCGGGGGGTGCACTCGACATGGGGGGGAAAATTTCCCCCTGCGCTTCGCCATGTGTGGGGCAGAGTGTGGGGAAGGGCGCCGTGCGGGACTCCCGAAAATCTGCCAAACCCAGCCAATCGAATGGACGACAGTGAACCCAAAACCTAGGGAACTATTGACCAATCAGAATAGTACGACATCCCCCTTCTAACCTATGGAGAAGTATTGCCAATCAAAAGGACGAAAAAAGCCCCTTTTATTCCTATGGAGAACTTTACACCAATCAGAATCCAAAGGGGGGTCAGTTCAAAATCAGTAAAAATGCGCAAACGTTGTTTGGCTGGCTAGCGGGGGTTGGGGCTATTCGGCCAGAGCGCGAGCTACTTCTCCCATTGTAGTCTATGGAGAAGGGGCGCCCCTAAAATCGGGCGCTCAGCGCCGTGGGGCATGGGTATGATAAAAAAAAAATTTTTTTTTTAAGTAAAAACATTATCAGAAAAAGCGCTGTAACCTTCTTTCAAAAAAAGCATTTAAAAACCCCTAACAACCGGGTTTTGTCGCCAGCCCGGGCGCTACATGGGAATTGCAAAGAGAGAATTGCCGGAAAATTTAAGTAATTTGAAATCAAAACCTATTCTCATTGGTCCCTAAAACACCCAAATCAGAATATAGCGACAGTGGCCCTTTCTAATAGGGGAAACTATGACCAATCAAAGGGGAGCGAAAAGCCCTTTACACCTATGGAAAAAAATGCCCAAATCCAATAAAAGGCGGGAAGTTCAAAATACAGTAACCAACCCCAAAAGAATGATTTTGAGCTAGCGGGGGGCTCGTCATGTTAGCTCGCGCTGTGATGGTACTTTCTCATAGATTCAAAGGAAAAACAATCAAGCGAGGTTTTTTGGAGGGCAAGTTAAAAGAGGGGGGGTTATTTGGACCAATGGGAAGCGAGCGACGCTCCTATATTTTTTCTAATGAAAATCTAAAAGAAAACTGTACATTGGCCAAATCAAAATGATAAGATACAGAATTTCCCCCCGATGTGTTAAAAAATTGAACAGTCATCTTGGCCCACGAAAATAACTAAAAATATGAAATCAGGGGGGTTTTTTGTATTCTTTGTTTCGTTATGAAAAGATAATATGAGGGAACGCAAATAAAGAAAGACAAATAAAATTCTTGAAGAAGTTTGACATCTTTGACTTTCCCCACCTATTTTTCGAGTGAAAGCTGGCCTCATGAAAGGCGGGGGCCCAAGGTGCGTTTACACCGCGGGATAAAAACTCCCCCCCCCCTCCCCAATTTGAGGGCCATGCGGGGTTTTTCGGCCATTATAATGCGCTTCACCTGTTTATAAAAAGCTCAGTTTCCCCTGTCTTGCCCCTTCTATTCATAGGGATTCCCGCTCCCAAGGAGCCTAGAGCCCAGATCGAGTGCCCCTCAGCATTTATGGTTTAGGACGGGGTTCGGCGGTGCTTGCGGTCAAACCGGGGAAAACGCCGGCTGCACCTTTTTGGGGACACAGAGCACGTGCCCCCACCCTTTCTTGCTCTTATGCACCCCCCACGTGTCGCAGTGGTTGGCTCCTACCAATTATTCCACCTCCCCTTCTGCTCCCCCTGGGGGCTCATTCCATTGCTGCCCCTCACCCCCCGCTTCTCTCCCGGCTCTTCTGGGGCCTCGGAGAGCCCAAAGGGGGCAGGGACAGCAAGAGCGCAACTTTTTGCCAGGGAAATCAGATTCTGTTGGGTAAGTGATGTGTCCACGCAAAATATTTCCACTACTACATATGCCGCTTGGAGTAATGTTATCAACTCGCGATTGATCTCCAAAGGGTGTTATTTGGGGTAAAATGGGGTGGGGCCGGCCTCCTTGCACCTATTTTGGGTAAGGGAAGTGTGAATTTTTTGGGGTGTGCTTTCACGGGCCTTATTTCTGTCGGGCCTCCAGAGAAGTTGTGTTTCCTAGAAGGGCGCTGTAACTCAAGCAATGATATACTGTGACCTAGTTGGTAGTGTTTTTTCCCCCTTCCTAGCCTTTTTCGCCTCTGGTGTTAGCTTGCTTATATTTGTTACCATTATCACCCATTGTCCCAAAGGTGGTTTATTGTATTTTAGCAGCACTAAATTGCATTTTTGAAAGGGGAAAGTTGACGCAATGTTTTTCTTTTTCCCAATTTTTTGGCCCAATCTTTCCCCACTTTTTGGGCCGCTTCGAGCAGGTTCCATGGTGAAAAGACCGGGGTTGTGGCGCTCCATCAGGGAGCGGTTAACTCTGGGGGGGTTTGAGCCCCCGCACCCCCAAACCCAAAAGGGTGCCCAAGCGCTGGTAATGTTCGGGCGGCGTGTCAAAAGGGGAAATGCTGAGGGGGCCCAGACTGGGGACCCCGGCTTTGATCCCTTGGATGGGGCAGGGGGCGCCACCTTCCCCCCCGAGCAGATTCAAGGTATTGGACCGTCGAATCCTCATCTTCACTCTGGTAATATAAATGGTATTGAGGGCTGCTTGAAGGTTTTTGGGGGTTTGGAGGGTGTGTGAATTTTGGAAGGGAAAATTTTTCTGAAAAATGGAGCATATTATGGGCTGTTGTTTTGGGGTTCCCCTTCCCCTCTATGTGAACACCCGTTATGTACCTTCGGGGCCCCATATCTGTAAATTTTTATCACTGTGAAAATGTCTTGTTCGCTTTGTGACTATGTTGGTCATCTGTCCTTTTTAGGCTGCTTTGGAGACCTAAAATTTGAACTCCCCTTGCTTGTTTGTAACGGGCATCTTACTGCATGTCATTTTCACACCTAAGGCTGTCCTTTTTTTTGTTGATCCTGTTTTTTATTAGTTTTCAAAGAACATTTTCCCTTCTGTCATTATACTTCCCATAGTCTGTATGGAGACTGTATGATTTTTAAAAGTAGAATTTTGTGCTTCCAAAATTGACGATTTAGGGGTTAGCGAAATGCCTCGTGTAAAAGTACTTCTTCCACCTTTTCAAACATGTTGGTCCCAGGTACATAATTGTTTCACAATGTCGTTAGGTGACGGGTTTTCTGGCCCACACATTACCTTGATTTGGCCCTGAAATTGTTGGTCCTTGTTGGAAGTTTTTGGGTAAGGCAAAAAACCCTGTCATGTGATTCCAGCCAGGCTGTTCAACTCTTGTCTTTTGGTTTTGACGCTAATTTTGCACCCCCCCCTCCCTTTACCTGTGCCCCAAAGCGAGCTTTCTATAAATACGGGTTTAATGTGTGGCCATTGCTGTTTTTGGGCAACCTTCGTTGGGAGACGCCTCCTGGGGTTGTGTCACTTGAGGTAGTGTCAAGACCCCCCATACAGCTAATTTATCCTCTCCCCACCCCACTTTCACCCTTTAAAACTAAGACCCAACTTCAAAAAGTTTCAATTTGGGTGGCTTTTTGGCCCCCCAAACATGTTCTTTAGAGTGTGTTTGGGGAATATGCAGCCCGCCAGTGCACTCGCCCCGCCACCTCAACCACGTTTCACCCCCAATTCCCCCTTTAATGTTAAAGGCGGGCTTCACCTTTTAAATACAAGGTCTTGGTTGGTCATACCCCATGGTGTCTTTCTTGTTAGACATTGGTCCACACACATAAACTTTGCCCTTTGAGACCTAAGTGCCAATAATAATCTCTGTCCCAATTTGTCTGCTATGCACATCCGAATGTTTGATGCTAATATCTTCTCTCCTTTCTTTTTTGGGTGGTGTAAAACCCAAATGATGCGAGCCAGTGCCTGCACCTTCATCAGCATTGCGGAGCACCTGGTGAAAGTCCAGTGCGGGGAAGTGGCCCCTGACGCCCCCCCACCCATTTCCCAAAATTTCACTGCGGTTTCTGCGCATTACTGATTTTGCAGGCTCGGGAAAAAGACAGCACGGATGACAGATGGAAACAAGCGTTGGGTCAGACTACATGGCCCCGTTTCAAATGGGCATTGGCTTGGAGAGGGAACAACCCATTACTTAAATCCAACCCGCAGCCGTTGTGGGGATGTCCGGATCGGGGATTGTAGCCACCACACATCCCGGTTAAAAACACCCACTGTAGCACGCATGGGAGGTTTTAAGTTTGAGATGGACCGGTGCGCCGTCCAACAGGCCACCCTCTTCCCACTTCCACGACTTCATACCCCTGCCAGTGATGTGAGAAGGCGATGAGCCTGCACCGGGGGCTGTGGAAAGGGGGTTCCCCCCCAGGGCCACAGGGCCCCCAAAAATAAGAAAAAGGGGGGCCAAAAGAGCGTGCCGGCCCAACGACCAAGCCGTCGTCTCCAGACATGAGGCACCCATGTCTAACATGTGCCAGCAGAAGCTATGTTGGTGCATTTTTTTTTTTTTTTTTTTCTTCAAGGGGCTCAGGGGGGGGGTTTTTTTTTTGGGAAGTGGGGGTCCCATTGATAGAGGTCGCCTTGTCGTGGTAGAGGGCCTTTTTCCCGGCTCAACGTGTGCCAAGCACCCAAATTTTAAAGGACTCAAAATGGCCAAACTCAACCATAGTTGACTGGAGGGGTGACTTAAAAAGTGGGTTTTGGGGCCTTCAGTCAGCGAGCCCCATGGGCCCCACCGTGTTGGCTCCGCCAAGCTGGTACGCCTCAAGGCTTCCAAGCCTGGTTTCCCCCCAAACATCAAGGGGACTTGCTTAATCTTTTTGGCCCATTGTGTTTACCTAAACCTATTATGGGACCCCACACTTGGGCATTACTGTCTGGGTTTTATGTTTTTCATGAAGTTTTTTTTGGAGTTTACAATGAAATTTGTGCAAAAAAAACCGTTACCTTTTCACTGTGTCGTTTAGTGTTATCACAGCTGACTACTTTTCCCAAGATTTCCCCGAAATTTTTGGTCCATCCAGTAGTCAAATTATGCCCAGCCCCGTTACAATGTAGTTTTGGGGGGTCTTAAAAGCCAAAAACTTTTTAAAACCTCAAAGGGGGTGACTGTCTAAAACCCCGACTCCTACTTTAAATCACTTAGTGGCCCTTACAACCAATTCCACCCACTCCCCGTTGAACAAAAGAAAAATGAAATGCAAGGGGTGTCCTGTTGGGTTTTGCTATTGTCACCAAACCCTTTGGGGGACCCGGCCATTTTTCAGACTGTGGGCCCGACTTGGGAGGTGGTGTTCCCTGGTTTCTAGTCTTTTGCGAAATGCCTCAGTTTTAAATTTTCAACACACATCCAAAATGGTTGGGCTCTTAACGGCTGTTATTTTGTATTGGTACCATAACTTTTGTCAAATACGTTTGGAAACTGCCAAAGTGGACAGCCTTCCCTGATGGGGCCCAAAGATAGGACTTTTCCCAAGGGTATTTCACATTTTTTGGCACCCCAAAAAATGTTTGTGGCTACTTTGGCAGCCATCACCCACCCATGTCAGACCCAGATCACAATGGTCCTCCTTTTTTTTTTGGGGGAAACCAAAAGCTGTTTGGTTTTATGGAGTTCACCTGGGAAACTGTGTGGTTTGTGGATTCGGTTGTTGACCAACTGGGAAAGGCACCCTTGATGGGTTACCCCATAAACCCGATCGGCCAACCCCAAATTTTGACACCCAACACCCAAATGTTTGAAAAATTGTCAGTTTCAGGACCTTTTGGCCTTGTTCAATACGCACTTGGGCAAACCATAGGCCCAAACCCTCATGTAATGGGGAACTATCAAAAAAAAATACGGTTTAACGTTTTAAAATTCATCAACACATATGGGGGACTACTAGGCATTGGTCCACAAAAAACACAAGTGCTTGACCACTCCCCAAAGCTGCCTTTTTTGGATTTAGAACCGAAAGCAAGTTTTAACTTGGGGTACACAGGGGGTTGGGGGCCCCAAGTTGCTTTTTCCCCTACTTCATGCCCCCCGGGAACACTGACACCCACAAACCTTTAGGCATGTTTTTGGGGGAGCAAATATCGCTTTCTTTTGCCAGAACCACCCCGGATTAGAAGCAGGTTGACAAGCCACAAATTCCCCCACCAAAGCCAAACCCTCCCAATATCCACCAATGACCAAACTTCCCGAGTCCGTGGCAGGGGGGGCCCTTCCATTTGTTGGCACACCATCTTGTGACCCCCAAACCCCAAAAAGTCCCTACCACTTTTTTTACAACAAAGGGGCCCTTGTGTCGCCCAGTCCAAAATTTTTCCCCAACCAGGGTGACCAACAGCCCCCAAGGGAATCTGCCTTTTTGCCAGCAAGCCACTTCCCCCAGGTCATTTTTATCCCCTGCAGCCATATCAGATTGCTTCCCCAAGCCCATTCCCCAGCTCCCTCTACCAAAAAAGGAAAGGGTTTCCAGTCCAGAAATTCCCTCTCATGCACCATAGGGACGATCACAGTGTGGTGCCAAATCCCCGGGCCCCTTTTTATTCCTTATTTCAGAGACAAGCATTATATACCAGCACGTTGGGAGATGACCTTAAAAAAACTCCGCGGGTTTACTCCGCACCCCGTAGCCCCTCACATTCGACCGTGCCGGGTGTGGGTGTCCTCCTCCTGTCGGTTTCCTGGCTGGCTGGGGTTGGGGCCGGGAGCTGGGGGCTTTCTGCAAGGGTTTGCATTAGCCGGCCCGGCTACTTTCAGCACACTCGGGGTTTTAAGTAAGGGACCGCCCCAGAGTCCCAAAAACCCCGGAACCGGGCTTTTGGAAACCCCCAAAAAACCCCCCCCCCACCTTCCTTTAAAGTTCGGGGGGCCACGTTTAACCCCCTCGTGCGGGTTTGGGGCTCAGGAAAGGGGGTATTAGCCAACTTGTCAATTTGAAGCCGTTGTCTCCTAAGGAGAGAAAAACAGTTAGTAATGAGAAAAAAAAACAACCAAGAAGTGGCCAAGAACAAGCAACCCCATTACTACCAATTGAGTCCCTGCAATTGCGCCAGTATTCAGCTGGGAACAACTGGCTGTTTTTTTCCCAAAAAAAAGGGAAACATGAGTGGATCCAGGAAATTTGGCTACCACATCGTGATCACCTTGAGGGCGATGGTCTTTGGGCATTAATGGAATCCCTTTTCCCGTTTCGGTACATCAACTCTGAATCGGCAGAGGGAATCAATCTGATATGGGTGCAGTCGACAAATGACGTTTGGAAAGCCGGCTTGCTGGTAAAAGGTGGTTTTCACTGGCTGTTGTTGCGCCTGGTCCATGGGAAACTGGATGTAACCCCGAACAAGGGCACCATGTTACATTATTTGTGTAGAATCCCACAAAGTGGATTGGGGGATGCCCAAAACGGTCTGCCCCCACAACGCTGGAAAACCCCGATGCCCGGTGGTACAAAACACAATTTGGTCATGGGGGGGGACGCCTGGGATCGTTGACTTTGGTGGGCCCACAAATGTCCCAGCTTGTCCAATAGCTCCTGAATCGCAGCACGGTTTAGACGAAATTGTGCGGTCAGATCGACTTCTGGCATGTGGGTCAACCGGAACCGGAACCTTCTTGGCCATCGCCGGCGCCTGGGTGGGTGGCTGCCAGGTTCATCCAAGAGGACTGCGACAACCGTGGCTATGGCCAAGATCTGCATGTTCTGAAATCAGAAAAATCTGGAGTTACTTTGCGCCAAAAATTTCATCTGGTATTACTTATCCATGAGGGTTTGGGCCCCATAAAGTGCGAAATGTTCGTGGTCCCAAAAAGGAAGCTACGCTTCTTGGAGCCATTTCCACCGATCTCACTATTGGAGGCATATTTAAAATTGTTGGGAAATACAGTCCTTCACATTACATAGTTACATAGTTAGTAGGTTGAAAGAAGACATGTCCATCGAGTTCAACCAAGGGTGGGGAAAATGTGGGTGAGGGAGAGAGACAAGGACTTAAAGCCCAGGGTCTCCCCTGGGTTTAAAGCCCCAAACCCACAACAAGAACCAACCTGCTCCAGTAAGACCCCCATATCACCCAAGCCCCCCGACAAGGTCCAGAATTTAACCAGCTGTACGCATTAATTTCTTTAGTTCCAGGAGGTTTTTAAGCCTTTTGAAAAATCTCTACGTTCCTCTGTCCAGCTCCTCAGGGAGGTTTCCACAGAAATTTTTCATTTTTACAGGAAAACGCTCTTCTCCTTGGAGATTTAAAACCTTTTTTTCTTTCGAAGGGAAAAGTCCCCTTGTCTTTTTAGGGGCTTCACCTAAATAATTTTTCCCCCCAAATTTTTGTAGGGGCCCTTTAATATTTATATAAATTTAATCATTGCCCCCCGAAGCCGCTTTTTTTCAAAACTAAATAAGTTCAATTTACTAACCTCTCCCATAACTAAGATGCTCCAAACCCCTTTTAAGTTTGGTTGTCTTTTGTACTCTCTCTAGCTCGTTTACATCTTTCTAAAAAATGGGGCCCCCGAAACTAAAAAGCTATTTTAAGTAGGTCGCCCAATGCTTTTTACAGCGGAGAATGAATCCTTGTCCCCGAGTCCAGCCTCTTTAATAACCAATACTTACTGGCCTTTGAGGCAGCTATTGACATTGCATGCTTTTTTGTAGTTTATGATCACAAGAAACCCCCGATCTTTCTCAACAAGCGATTCTCCAAGTTTTTTTCCCCCAGGACATATGATGCCTGATTTATTTCTCCCCCGAGCAGAACCCTTTCATTTTTCCCCATTGAACCCCTTTGCCCAAATGGGTGCCCCCAAAACTCAGTTTCCAGGTCGCTTGCAATTTAGAGCATCTTTCCCTAGATTGCACTACCCACAAGTTGGGGTTATCGCAAAAATCGAAACCGTGCTATTGACCCTTCCACTATATCGTTTAAAAAATACATTAAAAAAAAGGACCCAAACTGAGCCCTGCGGCACACCCACTCGGGGTGGGTCATTTACCCCCACTCTTGAGTACGATCCAGCAGCCCGTTTTTAATCAATTACACACTGTTATCTCTAACCCAATGGATTTTTATTTCCTAACAAACGCTTTTGCGGGCAGTGTCAAACGCCTTTGCAAATCTAAAAACACAATATCCACAGCTGCCCCGCTATCCAGACTTTACTCACCCCTTCATAAAAAAAAATCAAATTGGGCTGACACTTCGTCCTTAGAAATCCAGCTGGCAACACTAAAAAATTGGTTTGTCAAAATACTCCTGTATATAGTCCCCAATGACCCTTCAAAAAATTTTTTTTCCCCCCAAAAAAAAGGTTAAACTTCTGGGGTATAAATTTGGGCAAGACTTAGAACCTTTTTAAGATTGGGGAAATACATTTTTTTCCTTTCCCAGTCTCCCCACTAACCCGCACCAGGGAACTCTAAAAATCATGTACAGGGGGGCCCCCCCGGGGTAACCCAGCTGAGCTCTTTTTAAAACCTTGGGGAAAAGCCACCAGGGGGTGGAGCCCTTTTTCACATTCAGTTTTTTAACTTGCTTTGATTTTTCTAACTGAGCCAATTTAAACAGATGTGTATTAACAGTACTGGGACCACCTAACCCGCACTTGGCCCACCCCCCTCAACACTACTCTTGAAGTATATACTGAGCTGAAAAACCTATTTAGGGACCCCTGTTTTTCTTGGTCACCAGTGACCAGCCCCCATCACAGGTTAAGGGTCCTACTTTCTCGACTTTGGCTTTTTGGCATTTATAGTTTAAAGAATTTCTTGGGGTTAGTTTTGCATCTTGGCCACTTTCCCTTTATTTTTAATTTTAGCTGCTTTTATCCCTTTCAGATTTTTTAAGCTCTTTGTAATTTTCAAAGGCTGATGCCGACCCCCCCTACTTATATTTTTTAAAGGCCCTTTTTTTTATTGTTTTTTTGCCCTCTTAACAGAAGGTGAACCATGTTGGTTTTAGTTTTATAGTCGCCTAAATTTTTACCCATAGGAATATTTTTGCAATAAATTTCCCCAAAGTATATTTAAAGCTCCTCCATTTCGCTTCTATACACTATTTTCTAATAGCGCCCCAGTCTAGGTCCTTATTCCCTCCCTAATAAGCCAAAATTTGGCCCTTTTAAAAAAATTTAAAGTTTATTTCCCGCTCTTTTTTTTCAGTTTACGCTAAAATAAATTATAAATTTTGGTCCCGGTTACCAGATTTTGAAACCGTGACCGTTCCGACAAGTTCTGCTTTGTTAGAAATGCCCCGACCAACGCATCACTTCTATGGGGTTTCCCCCAAAAACTGCCCCCTAAAATTATCCCCTAACAGATTGAGGAAAATTCCTTCCTTTTTTTTAGTCGAGCGAACCAAATCCAGTCAAACCTGGGAAATTGAAAATCACCCATTATTTTTCACTGTACCCGCCTGATTGCCCCCACCTTTTTATTATCAAACTGTTCTATCTCCTCAGTGATGTTCGGGGGTCTATAGATTACACAAAAATATTTTCTGCTTAATCCCCCCTTGTATTTCCACCCCCAATGTTTCCACATCTTAGCTACTCCCCCTGTTTACCTCTTTCACATTTTCCTTCATACACCCTTACATATAAACACATCCTCCTCCCCTCCTGTTCGCTTTGGGCTTTCCTAAAAAGATTAAAACCTTTAAGGGTTTACCCCCAATATGCGAGGGGTCCCCGCCATGTTTCAGCAATACCTACCACATCAATCAGCTCCTCTAAACTAGCGCCTCAAGTTCCCCTATTTTTTGGGAGCAAGACTTCTAGCATTTGTGAATAGTATTTTAAGTTCCCCCTTTCCGTTTTTAAATTTCCCTCAAAGGGTTTTGGGGTTGTATCTAACATTTCATTTTGACTCATGGGGTCATACATTACCCATCATAACACAGGGATTAAACTTTTCCTGTTCAGATGGCGGTTTTCGATTAAAAAATCCTCCTTGTAGATGGCATGGATTATACATTACCCCTTTAGAAAATGGCACGGGATTTTACATTATACCTTTTTTTAACAAACATGCGATTATTTAATTATCAGTTAGTAGAGGCATGAGATTACATGAATATTGTGGGTAATATATCTTCAATGTGGTTTTGCAACCATGGTCTCCTTTCCACTCTCTTTCCCCCCCCCATTGCCAAAACGTTCTCTTGGTCGTCGAAAAACCCAAAAAGAAAGGGGAGACCAGTGAACCATTATGAGCTAGGGAGGAGTCTTGAACTATCAAATGCAAAGGCCAGACATTTTAACAATCCCGAACTAAGTCCACCAACTGCTGATTGGTTGAGCTCAAGCGGCAGATGTGAATCCACCAATGATATGTAGTGCGTCTATTTTTAGTGGCACAAGAATGGCGCCATAGAAGGGTGCCCTTAAAGTTAGTACTGTGTGTGGGAAATATTCTAGGACTGTGATTGCCTGGGGGGGAAGAGGGGCTTGGCCAATCAGCGGGGGACCTAATTATCAGAGCGAGTTGGATGGGGCTAAGAAATGCCAAGCAACATCTGTTTGGTCTTTGCTCTGTGATAAGAGGCGTGGTTATTTGTCACAATGGCCTAACAAACGACCCTATGATGGATTTTCTAATGCAATCTATAGTAATCGATACATGTGAAAAAAATAAAAAGCTCACAGTCAATACATTATACCGATGTGTATCTAAAATTAACTCTAATATGGAGGTAACGACAATCAAGAACTAAACCCAAAAACACTCCCTTAATTGTTAGTTCGGGATGTTCTTGACACCCATATTATTTGTAATTGGCTAAGGAAAAGGAAGAAATAATTGCATTCATTTGTAGTTCGTTTGTTTAGTGACCTCCATATTATTGCTCATTTTACATACACCTCGGTTATCACTTGATTTTGGGCATGTTCAGTTTTACTATAGATAGCATTTGAACACACTGAAGAGTGTGGCTCGCTCTCCCATTGGTCAAAATAACCGCGCCTGTTTTAACTTAGGCAATCGCTTATATTCTGTGTAAAACATAATCTGAAAAAGAGCTCAAACCTTACCAAAAGAAAAAAAAAATTCCACATTTCGAGCACGCCGCAACATTAGGAATTCGGATATTGGAAATAGCCGGGAAATACAGTAATTCAAATTCTGGAAGCGATTCTCATTGGTCGGCACAAACCAGCCAATCAGAATAGGAGCGACAGGGACCCATTATAACCTATGGAGAAGTATTGACCAATCAAAATCAAATGCGGGACAGTTCAAACTAGAGGAAAAAAGCAGAAAAGAGCTGATTGGTTGAGCTAGCGGGGGCTTGGTTATCCCAGCCAATCAGAATGCGAGCTCCTTTCTCCCATTGTAGTCTATGGAGAGATCGGCGCAATGCAATCTCTGCGCTCAGCGCCGTGCGGCATGGAGTAGGACTAAAGAAATCCTTTTTATTCTTAGTAAAATATTATCAGAAAAAGAGCTGAAACCTTCTGTAAACATAAATCACTAAAATCCATAACAACGCGTTGGTTGCCGAGCCCGGCGCTACATCGGGAATTGCATTAGAGAGAATTGCCGGGAAAGACAGTCATTCAAAATCTGTAAGCTCTTCTCATTGGTCGGCATAAACCAGCCAATCAGAATAGGAGCGACAGTGGCCCATTCTAACCTAAGGAGGAGAATTGACCAATCAGAATAGGAGCGACATTGCACCATTATAACCTATGGAGAAGTATTGACCAATCAAAATCTGAGGCGGGACAGTTTAAAATACTGTAAAAATGCAGACAAGAGCTGATTGGTTGAGGCCAGGCGCCAGAGATGAAGCCACCAATCAGATGTAGTGCGGCGATTTTGAATGGAGAAAGAAGGGCGCGATAGAAGGGCGCCCGAAAAGTTCTTACTGTGTATGGGAAATATTCTAGTACTGGGATTGGTTGGGGAGAAGAGGGGCTCGTCCAGCTTAGCCAATCAGCCGCTGAGCTACTTTCTCATAGAGTCCTATGGGGAAAAGAAATGCAGAGCGAGCTCTGTTTGTGATTGGCTAATTTAAAAGAGGCGCGGTTATTTGGACCAATGGGAGAGCGAGCGACGCTCTTATGGGTTTGCTCATGCAATCTGTTCCAAACTTAACATTGGCGAAATCCAACTCAAAGACTCGTGAAATGGTCCCTATCTGTGTCTAAAATGAGCAATGATATGGGAGTAGCGCAAATCACCCCTGCCAAAATTAGGAACATATTTGGGGCGTGTTTCGGGATTTAAGTTACGCAATTCTCAATAATATGGCTGCAAGGCAAAACAAGATTGGGTAATTATTTATTTTGGTGCATTTTGGAGTGGGTTAGTGGCGTTGGCCACAGATTGTTCAGCTGATATACACATCGGTACTACTTCGTGAGCCTTCTACTTGGATTTATGCCATGTACATATTGAATAGAGATTGCATGAGAAAACCCATAAGAGCGTCGCTCGCTCTCCCATTGGTCCAAATAACCGCGCCTCTTAAATGAGCCAATCACAGAGCGCGCTCAGAATTTCCTTTCCCCATAGAACTCTATGAGAAAGTAGCTGGCGCTCTGATTGGCTAAGCTGGACGAGCCCCCGCCGCTTCAACCAATCAGCTCGTTTCTGCCTTTTTACTGTATTTTGAACTGTCCCGCCCTTGTATGTGATTGGTCAATACTTCTCCATAGCTTTGAATGGGTCCCTGTCGCTCCTATTCTGATTGGTTAGTTTCAGCCGAACAATGAGAATAGGTTACAGAATCGCAAGCCCTGATGTCGCGCCGTGTACGGCGCCAAACACGTTTTTAGTGATTTGATTGCTGTATCTTTGTAGATGGTTGTTGCTGTTTTGCGTAGAACAGTTTACAACAAATACATGGAGTACGATCACACTCCATGCCTCACGGCGCGGAGATGGATTTGTGGAGCGATCTTAGATATTTTCCGTTTAATGTAAACGGAGCCCTTTTTACCCAACACATTT
>JAODAL010063809.1:0-19051 GCA_025379985.1 Phyllomedusa bahiana
TGTTAAAAACAAAAAAATCCAACCATTTTAGTTTTGAGTTTCTTATTAAATTATACTTTTTCTTTTCAAATTAAAAAATATAACTTTTCAGTCTTAGTATCTATGGAAATAGAATAATAGCACAAAAACTCAAATATTTATAATGCCACTTTGTATTCTTTCTGTCTTAATGAAAATTAAAAAAAATTCAAAGCCCATTCTTGAGATAGGTGCGGTTCCCAGTGGTGGGACCATACATAATATTGACTGCCTATATTATATGCATATCACAAGGCATTATGGGGAAGGAGCTGAGAAGCTCAAGCGCCCTCTATTGGATGCTACAAATCCTCAATTTGTTTTTGACCCACTGGGTCTTTGGAAAGCAAAAGGGATGTTTAGCTAAGCCAGCATCACCCATCTGTAGAAAGCCGTTTCAGGGTGTTTGCCCCTCGTCAGTACAGAGCAGAGCGATGCTGGCTTGGCTGAGTGGGAGGCAATGAGTCAGAAAGGGAAGATCTCTCCAAACTATACTATACTAAATGCATGCAATCAATGTTTTTGATGGCAAAACCCTTTCAGCACTTTCAGTGTTTTTTTTTTTTTTTTTACAGTATTTTAACCCACTTTATATAATATCAAGAAAACTGTAGCATATTATAACCTTTCAGATGAAATCCCTTCCAAAACGGTCAAAAACTTTCATGGCCTTTGATGAGAGTATGGAGGGGCATTTCTCGATGTACGCTGCTTATAGATGGAGAAGGTTCTAAACTCTGGATATATATACAGCCTGGGTTATCCTGATGAATAACGGTGGTTATAACTTTGCCTAAGCAGTTAACCAAAACTCTGACCAGCAGCTCAGCTTGGCCTAAGCATTAAAGGAGTTGTCCATTTTATGAAAGACTGAAATTTGAACTTTCTATTAACTTTTAATTAAATGATTACAATACAGAATTTGGATTTACAAAGAAAAGCAATGCATCTTACAATAAAAAAAAGACAAATATTGGAGGAGATTTACTAATCCAAATGCACGACTTCTGCTCATGCCCTATATAAGATTTCTTATGTGCTTTACACACTTTTTAAACTACAAGAGCCAAAAAAGTGAGTTCAAATAAGTGGAGTAAGGTAGATTTAGTAATACTGGTCTAAAGTAAGCCAATCAGCTGGTGGCATAATAAAGTGAACAGTGTCTAACCTGCTCCAAATCAATATCCCAGCATGCACGAATATAATAACTGGTGTTGAGCGAACAGTAAAATGTTATAGTTCGATTAGAACCTTGAACCTTTGTGAGTTCGGTTCGAAGTTCTATTCGAATTCAAACTTAGAACCCCATTAAAGTCTATGGGAGAAGATGGTCTGGTTACTTTTTAGATCTATACAGGTGAGGAGAAGCTGGAATTACCGTCCATAACAGTAAACTGGATACGTGGAGCAACTTAGTGAAGAAAATTTGGCTCTAAGAGTGACAGAAAAAAATTGAAGGCTTAAATACTTCATTCCTTTCAATGGCTAACTGAAAAGATGAGGGCAGCTTGCAAGCAGCGGACTAGCTATAGGAAGTGCATTGGTAGCAGCTACTATAGGGCCCTGCATCCTGAGGGGGCCCAAAAGCCCCTTTGACACATAGGAGATTTGGAGACGGTGTGTTATACAATTACTGAACCCCCAAAACTGCAAAAACTGAACTTTTGGGCACTGAGTATGATTTAGCAAATCCAAGTACTCTGTATAATATATATCCATGTATATGAGAGTTAGGCGTAATGTGAGCCTGGAAATGTCACCAAATAACAGCTTCTGGGTGTGGGAAAGATGCAGCCAGCAATACCCAACTCCCTAACTATTGCTGTCTATGGAGAGGAAACTGCTAACTAAGAGCAGTCTGTACAGTACAGAGTGAGCTGAAAATGGCGTTCACAAGGCAATACAGTGAAATATATATAACACTGTGACTTAGCAGCTTCTCTGTGCTCTGTACTGATTGGAAGTGCAAAAAGGTGATTGGATGGCCACCCAAGTGCAGAAAGATGCTGAAAACTAAACTGAAAATGGTGAGTCCAACTAGAACTTTACTTGAACAAACAGTAAAATGTTCGGTTCCAGTTCTAAAAATTCGAGACGTTCCACTAGAACTTAACTTTTCTAGAATGGTGCTATCACCAATAGTTACTATGATTGGCTGCAGTAATCAGACTACAGTAGTCATGTGCCATTCATCCAAGGTTTGCCTGGATCTTAATGACTACAATGGGGGTCGTTGGGTTTCTATCGTGGTGTCCATTGTTTTATTGGAAAAGAAAGTGCAGTATGCGGTGCTATATTTTCTATTCCCAACAGAAGCTGCAATAGAGTATCAAAACAGAACGGAAGAGTGCCTAAGGCTCACTTTCCTCATGACCAGTCTACTTTTATGTGGTATATTTTTAAGACACTATTAATAAATCTGTTCCATTGTTTTCAAAAGAAGGAATTATTTTGCACAACAGCCATTTTTATGAATCTCCTCATCGAGCGCCCAGCATTGTTGTCTTGCATTTTAACCCAAGAAATTTTCAGCAGGGAAAATAGTCTTAAATTATTTGCTACTGTGTTGTTTTTATGAAAAGCAAGAGTAATAACTACCATTAATATTCATTCTGCACCTTGTTATGGTCCTTGACAGACGGAACATGAGCTCTCAGCGTATTACACATGAATACAAGATGTATGTTGTCATGTTGAAAAAAAAAAACTCATTCCAACATTCGAGTTTCTTATTAAATTATACTTTTTCTTTTCAAATGAAAAAAAAAAATAATAATAATTTTGGACTTTTAGTCTTAATATCAATGGAAATAGAATAATAGCACAAAAACTCAAATATTTATATTGCCACTTTGTATTCGGTCTTAATGGGAAAAAAAAATGCAGGAGAAATGCATTTCTAAGCTAATGTTATAAAGTGGGAGCTAAATAGCTACTGTGTTCAGAAAAAAATCAATCTGCTTTAACCCCTTGCTGCATCTTGGGGTAATAGTATGACCCAATGCAAGATCATTTGTGTTTTATGATGTGCAGTTATATCAGGGTATGTTCACACGGCTTAATTGCGGGACACAATTAAGCCGGGACTTCGGGAGTCGCGCTGGTCAGCGTGTACTCCTGTGGTGTGTGTGTGTGTGTGTGTGGGGAGGAGGGGGGTGCGGCAGCCCGGCGGCCGCATAGACTGTAATTAGTCGTGGCGCGTATTAGAGCGCATTGCGCTCGTATTAGAGCACAGTACGCTCTAAATACCTGGCGAAATGCGTCCCAAAATAAGCCGTGTGAACCTACTCTCACTGTTAGCACAGAAGCTGAAAAACTGTGCCGTCCCAATGACCATAAGAGCCTGTGGTGACTGACAGCACGAACCAGAGATAGTTACTTCAAACCTGGTCATTTAATGCCTTAGATAACACCTGCACCACTTGGTAGAACAGAGGGCGGGTGTGATGCAAAGCTGGAGTAACTATGCGGAGTTTCGTCTCACAATTATGCTGGACAATTATTGGGATATGTGTACAACGTGCTGGAGAACATTTCCTAAACTGCAAGTAATTTATGAAGGTGTGGTTATGTGCAATAAGGATAGTTTATTTGCAGTCTGATGCGATATCTGTTGTAATTGAGAACAAGTTAAAGAATATATCCCTCACGAAGAATAATAAGGCTAACGAGTATTTATTATTTAAATGGTATGTATGGTTTGTTTGAGGGGGCTAAACCAACCAGGGAACATTCACAAATTAACCAGGAATGCCTCCAGATATCCCAGGAACATTCCTTGACCATCAAGTATTGACAATTTTGGGAGGAGTTATCAGAAGCCCCACCAGTTTGCAGCAAAATCTTCAAGCTGCCAGAAATCTTTTGGCAGGCTGCATGATAGTAGATATTATTAGGGGGTAGGAAAAAGGAAGGAGGTTCTCTCCTTTACCATATTGTTGCCCTTATCTTGTGCTGATGGGGTTACCACAGAAGCAAGTTCATTATACATACACACGAGTCTTTCAGCATGAAAATGATCCCAAGGACACAGCCAGGGCAACAAAGGAGTGGCTTCGTAAGAAGCATTTCAAGGTCCTGGAGTGGCCTAGCCAGTCTCCAGATCTCAACGCCATAGAAAACCTTTGGAGGGAGTTGAAAGTCCATGTTGCCCAGCGACAGCCCCAAAACACACTGCTCTAGAGGAGATCTGCATGGAGGAATGGGCCAACATACCAGCAACAGTGTGTGCCAACCTTGTGAAGACAGAAAACATTTGACCTCTGTCATTGGCAAAAAACGATATAGAACAAAGTATTGAGATGAACTTTTGTTATTTACCAAATACTTATTTTCCACCATAATTTGCAAATAAATTCTTTCCAAATCAGACAATGTGATTTTCGGGATTTGTTTTCTCATTTTATCCCTCATAGTTGAGGTCCACCTATGATGTCAATTACAGGCCTCTCTCATCTTTTTAACTGGGAGAACTTGCACAATTGGTGGTTGACTAAATACTTTTTTCACCCACTGTATGCACACACAAGAATGGGGAGGCTAAAAGGAAAACAAACACCTGCTCGGCTGAGCATTTAATAAACACAGGTTTAGTCCTGACTATTCTTGACACAGACGATGTCTGCTGCTAAGAAAAAAACCATACTATAACAGAGTATTACCAGAGCCCACATACAGGCCTTTATGCCCAGCACTTATGTGGCCTGGCACCAGCCTCACCTAGAACGTGGGATTGGTCTCCCATCCATCATTTTGGTCACTTGTGGAAAAGCGAGGCCCGGAATTAGCTGCTAAGCAGCTAGTTTACGCTCCAAGTGTCATAACCAGGGTTATGACACCAAACCCCGCTCCTTCACCATGGCGGCACCTCTGTGAATGACCCCCAAAGGGGACTCTCTGAACCCTAGTAGAGAAATTTTGGGATAATTAATATATATTTTAATATATAATATATATAACCACCACTCCTTTGGGGGCCCACCATTTTGGACCGACCGTCCTGGGGTATTTAGCTCAGGGGGATTAAAGTCTTTTTTGAACGTACTGAACTCCAATAAGGGAGTCTTTTTAGCCTGGCCTCCACTAGCTTATTGAGGGCACAAGAAAAATACAAAACCAAAATAAAAACAAAATTTCTCACCGTCGGGCCCTAACTAGAAATTTTTGTCACAGATCCCTCTCTAATGTGATCGGACCTACCATCCAGTACACAAATGCAATTCCTGCCAGTTTTTTCTCCCCCCAGTCTCCACGGGTATCAGCTCCTCTCCACCCTTTGGGGGAAATCAGACCCCTTTCATCTACTGCGCCCAGGTAGCCAAACCAAACCCCCCGTGACACCTAAGTGGGGGCCCTTTTAATAGGTCTCCAGGACCTACCCAATCCCGGGCCTGGAAAGGGGGGGAGAAAGACCAAACCCCCACACATGTCTTTCCCAATAAGACCAACCCGGGAAAAGGGCTGAAAACCCAAGTAATTCACACCTCCCAAATGTTACTGCGCGGGACAACCCCGAGATCGGGCCATTACAAAGTGTCCAGGCGCTCTTAATGCACCTGATCTGGCATAGGGAGCATTTCAATAATGAAAAAAGGGTTTGGGACGGGTCCACAGGAAATAGCTATTCCTGGTGGGCCACTCGCTTGGAAATGGAATTTGTTTTTTTAAGCATCACATCCTCAAAAAAAGCAAGAAAGAGGGCAAAAAAAAAAAGGGCCCGAGTATAGGAGGATTAGAGTTTTACGAAAACGTAGGGGGGGCTCCTAAAATAAACCCCAGGGGTGTCCCAAAGCGCCAATGGTGGCCCTAAAAATAACCCCCTGTGGGCCCTAGGCAAAGCAGTCTGACACTGAATGTGAATGGGGCTGCGCCTGATGTTGGGCTGAGAATACGGCAGACTCCCCCTTGTCCCCCTATGTGTACATGGCAAAGTAAATGGCGAATGAAGCTAAAATGTAGAACTAATTTTTTTATTCCCTAAAAAGTTGATATATGTTAATTAATAAGTTATGTGTATCCTACCGTTCAGCCAATAAACATATAACTTACTCCACAAATAAAAGCTTTCCTACAGCTACATTAATGGGAGAGTAAAAAAAATTGAAAAAATGCTTTTGTCTTCCGGAACAAAATAAGTTGGTCCTAACGGGGTTAAAAAAAACTTATTTTAAATAAGGCAAGAGTTCTGTATTGAATGACAAATCAGCAAGCATTACGGCATATGAATGCTGTAATAAAAGAACAGTGGGACAATCTCACCAAGGTAAAGTGCTTTTCTTTAATGAAAAACTGAAAAAATGACATGAGGAAAATAAGGAATAATGGCCTCCAATAGACTAAGTAACAAAATAGGCAATTTCAACAAATAAACAAAAGAGACTATTTTCGGCCGGTGAAAAAAATAGGGGTTTCCTTTATCATTTTAACACCGTCTTTCCCCATAACATCCAGCAGGAGCTATTTACCAAGAAGAAACAGGCATTGCCGTCTCGTCTCCCTTTGAGAGTTATTTTATTACTATTATAGGCGGAAACAAATGCATTTTATGTAATAAGTTCTTCAAGTAAGCCAATAGCTGTGTATTCTGGCTTTAGTTTAAACTTTATATTTTCTGCAGTGAAATGTAACTGTTTTAAAAGGGGGTGGGGGTCACAAAAATATTTTTGTTTAATTTAATTTTTATGTTAAACACATTTTTTTAAGAAATTTTTGGTTATATTTTTTTTATTTTTTAAATTTCTTTTTAATTTTCCACATCAATTTCAATATTTTTTAAGAATTCTTAAGTCCTGCAGTTTTCACTGTGGCCACTAAGCCCAATATTAGTCTGACACTTCCTGTTCTGTACAGAAAGATTCTCAGTTGTCTGCTCATTATCAGCAAAAGAGGTCAAACTAAAAGGATACTACCATGTGAAATATATTACACAGGATCCACCAGTCACAAGAGGAAATAGTCACAGTTCACCCTTTCACCTCCCTGCACAGTGACTTCTTCCCAGGTCACAGAGCGTGACTAGAAAACTCTCCTTTAGAAGTGAATGGGACTGAGTCAGTCTTAAGTCTCCTTTGTGCATGAAGCTACTGTAAAGCATCTCTCTGACTGCTGTTAAAGCAGTGCAAACAAGGCCTAGTGGCCAAAGAGAAAACTGCAAGACTTCAGAATTATTAAAAAATTTGAAAGTGATATGAAAAATAAAAAAACAACCAAAAATTCCTAAAAAATTTGTTTAACATAAAAACGTGAATTAAACAATAAGTTATGTTAAACAAATTGTTTAGGAATTTTTGGTTGTTTTTTTTTAATTTTTCATATCACTTTCAATATTTTTTAATAATTTTTAAGTCCTGCAGTTTTCAGTTTGGCCACTAGACCTTGTTTGCGCTGCTTTAACAGCAGTCAGAGAGATGCTTTACAGTAGCTTCATGCACATAGGAGAGTTTTCTAGTCATGCTCTGTGACCTGGGAAGAAATCAGTGTGCAGAGAGGTGAAAGGGTGAACTGTGACTATCTCCTCTTGTGACTGGTGGATCCTGTGTTATCTATTCACACTGGTGTCTCCTTTCATTTTGACCCTCTTTGTGCTGATAATGAGCAGACAACGGAGTATCTTTCTGTACAGAACAGGAAGTGTCAGACAATTATTAGGCTTAGTGCCAAAGTGAAAACTGCAGGACTTAAGAATTATTAAAAAATATTGAATGTGATATGCAAAATTAAAAAAAATACCCAAAAATTCTTAAAAAATGTTTTGAACATAAAAAATGTGAGTTAAACGAAGTCATTTTTGATGACACATTCCCTTTAAGAGAAGGGAGCAGTGATTTTTCAATTTCTCTTGTACAGTGCAAAATACATAAAAAAATGAGCATGCAAAAATTGTGGCTAAAATATTTCATTTTTGTCCCCAATGAAACCGAAATGTTGAATGTTTCCTTACATAGTGATAATAGTTTGTGTTTCTGTGTCTTTCCAAGGCTTTCAATATGTTCAGTGTCTTACTTGGATTTTCCACTGAAAACATTGACACCCTATGTAATACAATTTCTCTTCCAAGTCTGCTCATCTCAAAAGCATTGGAATTTATCAGTGTGCAGAGAATGGTAAATTATGCTTGTCTTTATTCATTCCAGACTTTTTTTTTTCAGCACACAGCACAAACAGAATAATTAGCCCATACATGAATTATTTGATCTCCTTTATCAGAATAATTGGCATTTAGTAGTTTTGGCATTTAAAGAACCGTAACTCAATTATAATAAAAATTTCAAATCAAATTGCAAAATAACCCCTATTTTCAAAACATTACTTTTGTCTTATCCATTACAACAGGTGTTAACCACAAATTGCAAATGAGGATTAGAAAATTATATTGGCAAAACTTCTTAATTCAACTTGCCTAAAACCGAATGCAATTTTCTAAACTATTAAATTTCATTACTTTAATGTAAGTAATTAGAATTTCACCCTTTTGGGACATTTAGAACATTCTTACGAAAAATTATTCAAATTGATTTTTTACATTTTTAGAGATAAACTGATTTGTTTGAATGCAGACGTTCATATAATAAAGAGATCAACATCAATTACAAATAAATGGATAGGGAGATGTTACTCGTAATGAAATTTTTTCGTTTTTCTTAAAATGTAAAATAGATGGAAATAAAGCATAAAATGATCAAGTACTTTTCTTATGACATTTTCTAAAATAGAGCTTTTGAATACCTAATGTTCAATTATGCCACATAAATCTTCCTTTGTCAGTCTAACAAAGCACCTTACCGACTGTATTTTGTCGACTTTTAATCCTACTGATCTATATTCCATCTTTTGAGATTGCCATACACAGTGGATACATGTCAGCCAATTTTAATAGGACTGAAAAACTGGCCAATATGTATGGCCATCTCCTACCTCCCAATGGAAGATATAGGGGAATAAAAAAAAAAAAAAAGCTGTGACATGTTTGCTTTGTACAGTTTTGCTTTTCAGGATCCTATTGTGATAGGATATTCCAGTACCCGAATAATTTGAAAAAAAAATAAACTTTCTTTCACATATTTAAAAACATATGGCTCCCATCATCTGATGTGTTTCAAGCCATTCAGCTCTTACTCTACTAATAGGAGCTGAAAAGCTCGAAACGCATCAGAGGATGGGTTCCATCATTTGATATTGCCCTACATATATGTCAGCCAATTTTAATAGGACTGGAAAACTGGCCAATATGTATGGCCATCTCCTACCTCCCAAGGGAATAATAAAAAAAAAAATAAAAAAAAAACCTGTAACATGATGGATTTGTATAGTTTTGCTTTTCAGGATCATATTGTGATAGAAGGTTCTAGTATCTGGATAATTTGAAAGAAAATAAACTTCATTTCACATATTTAAACCATATAGCTCCCATCATCTGATGCATTTCAAGCCATTCAGCTCTTACTCTACTAATATGAGCTGAAAAGCGCGAAATGCATCTGAGGATGGGTGCCACATTTTTTTAAATATGTGAAATTAAGTTTATTTTTTTTAAAATTTTCCGGCTGCTGGAACATACTATCATAATTTGATCCTTTGGAGGTTTTTTCTCGCCGTCTGATAGGCTTCCATCCCTGTATCGGATAATAGGACTATCATTTCTTAATTGACCCGTTTCGATTAATGTTATATGTGGGAGCGCATGAATATTTTTTCCTTTTTTCTGAGCAGTCTTGCTTTTCATTTCCTGATGAGATAGACCTACTGAGAAGACATGCAAGCTAGGGCTTGAATCAAAGTCAGAAGAAATGACTGCTACAGCGATTTCAAGTATGTGAGCAATTTCTGTAACTGATTCTGCCTTCATAGATGAAACCTGGCTGTCCTATTCTCTATTCAGTTTATACTTAAAAGAGATGTCCACCTCTTTAAAAAAATATAACGTTCCTGTGGCCCCATAAAAAAAAAAACCACATGATATTTGCCTTCCTAAGGCCCTCGGTTCCAATGTTGAACCACTTTCTCTTCTGTTGCCCTTCTGCTACTTGTTAATGGGCAG
Source organism: Phyllomedusa bahiana (assembly GCA_025379985.1). Taxonomy (NCBI): domain Eukaryota; kingdom Metazoa; phylum Chordata; class Amphibia; order Anura; family Hylidae; genus Phyllomedusa; species Phyllomedusa bahiana. Next base: position 10,055 of record JAODAL010063809.1, read on the forward strand.
GTGACTGCAGTAACTGATTGGTTGCAGCAGTCATGTGCCTCTGATTTACATCACTGTTCAAAAGTGAACAGTTCCAAACACTGATGGAAGGGAGTGGCGGCTGTAGGCAGTCAGTGGCTGCAGTGGTGATATCCCCATTTGGAACTAATAGAATGATAACAGTCAGGGGAGGTGCAGTGGGGATTTTTTTATCATTTTTATTTTTTAATGGGTCCCCAGGAGCAATGTATTATTTTTGTAGAATTTATTTTATTAAATGGGTTGTGTGAAAAACCAAAAATAAAATAAGAATATAAAGTGAAGTAATATTAAGGATAAGCAGTAACTATCTGTCACAATCCAGTGCTAGAATGACTTACAAACTCTATTATATTGCATATCATCGCCATGTTTGATCTTTCTCCTCACTGGCAGAGCTAAAGTTGTACTCATTCATGTACTTGACTCTAATACCCACAGTTAAAATCTAAAATGTATTTTTGAGGCTATATGTTAAGTCTTACTCTATGTGGTGTCCTAAGTGATCAGATGGTCAGAACTCAAAGTCACATCAAAGAAAAATCACCTTACATAATCCCCAAATTCAGCCAGACATATATTAAAATATTAATATTTAGTTTTTCAACAAAGCAAATTTAACAGACCTGTGTATATGTATGTATGTATATATATATATATATATATATATATATATATATATATTGTAAGCTTCCACTCACGTTTGGACGCCATCCTGGACCGTCCTGGGGGAATCACGCTTAGCTCCGGGGATCGTCGTCCTTGGTAGAACGATAAATGGCGTTTCCAGGTAGGACACTCTGAAAACAGAATTCTTTTAACTGGCTTCAGCCAGTTTTATTAGCAAGGATACAAACTACAGAAAACAAATCATAAACATAATCCTCGGCCGTCTGGCCACTAACTCACATAGAAGCCCTCTCTATCCGTGGTCTGAACCTACTGTCCAGCACCACAACTATAACAGTATCCTTACTGTATCTTATTGGCTTCCTTCCAGCCTCCGGGGGACCAGAGCTCTCGTCAGCTCCTCTGCTGCTTCACTGCCAACTAGCAGACCACGCCCCCCCTGATTACCTGGAGAGACAGGCTTTTTATAGGCCTGGTAAATCCTGGAACTGAACCTGTCCTGGAACGTGGGGACGGCCTCCCACCCAACGCTGTGACCGTCCCGGGAAAGGCAACCCATCAAAAGCCGCATAGGCAGCCAAACTATTTAAACACATGTCAGTTAACCTAGGGTTTACTGACGCCAAATGGTTGCCTTCCCCCACCGAATCCAGGATTTCGGTGGCACGTTGGTAGCAGATCTCCTGCTGTACGCCCCCTAGTGGCAAAAATCCTGCGACCGGTCTGAGGTCGTGGGCCACATACCCCCCCCGTTTGATAAAGGCCCAGGTTTTTCTCACCATGAACACCTTTCCTCCGGGCAAAACACTTAACACAGTGAAGCCCTCTCACACCATTCCTGTGAATCTTCATCTGTCAGGGGCGCCCACCACATATAGCCCCGCTGTAGCTCACTCCACGCGCTCACCCTCATAATCACGACAGACAGTTTACTGCCACTACTACAGGTGCCTACGTATGTACACTCTGCGCAAGGATGTCACCACTTTCAGCCCAATGCTGACATTCACAGGTACTCCTAAAAACTCCAAATACGCACTATCATGCCTTGTAGCCTTCTCCCACACACAGGGTACCTTAGCTTGGGCCCACGGCAGTTTTAAACTAATTCTGGTCTCCTATAAACAAAAGGCCCCGGGTTAGCCCCCACGACCACACTACAGCAACAGGAAAGCAGTAATGACAGCACACCGCTCGGGGTTGCTATCCACCATGGCCTCAAGGGGCGCACCTGAGCTAAAACCTACTACCTCTTGGTCTGCAGGATCAGGTACAGCCTCAAATTTCTCTGAACCCTGAAGCTCCGCCTCTTGGCTCCAGGCTGTCACTTGGTTCCGACCAGGGGGACTCTGGTCTACCTCCCTGACCTCCTCAGTGATGGTAACCTCCACTGCAGTAGGACCGACTGTGGCAAAATGTACCTTTGTGCCACTCTTCACCTGTAGGTCAATAATAACATTATTATTGAAGATAGTCGCAACATCAAGGGAAGCTCTGCAGATTACCTCAGCCTCCTTACCAGGTGAGTTTCTAATATCTGAGGATCTTGCTCGTCCCTCCATACCCCCTGACTTACAGCAGTGGGAGGACCCCCTTTCATTGCCTGTTTCCATTTTTTCCTGCAATATCCCTTGCCTGACTACAGGGTCACTGGCACTAAACCTGAGCTTCACACCTACCAAAAGGTACTTGACCTGTGGGACCACTTGAGGAGGCTTATATTGCCCCTACAGGGGCCACAAGCCGTGTCTGCTCTGCAGTCAGGACCCCACCCATATAGAGGACACCTGCCCCTGTGCACAGCTTTCACCTGCTCCGTTTAGCAGCAGACCCTTGGCAGCAATGTGTGGAGATGTTTCCCTCACCTCCCCTACACCCACCCACAAAAGGGAGAACTCTCGTTTCTATCTGGTCACTCCTATATCTTGCTCACTATCAAAGTCATACCATGCACTGGAGTCACTAGCAGCCCGGCAAACCTCCTTATGGTTCTCCCAACTCAACAACCAACCTGGCGTGTTCACATAGACAACTCAATCACCTTCTCAAGACCAGTAGGGGCACAGACATCTGGCTGAACAAGGCACCCACATATAAGTTATCCCACTCCCCCGGGACATAACTCATCTTTGATATTTCCTCCATACCTTCCATAAAAAATGTATAATTTTGCTTCAGAACCCCGGCTCCTCTTTACCATCTGGGGATTTAAACACTCCCCCCACTAGGGTTTAACATACAGGCATCCAGTGGTGTCTAGTAGTCACCTCTTTCCATCTCTGCTGTCTTTGTGACCACTGCAGTGAAAGCTACTGGGGAAAAATAGCAGACACGGAAAAATGTGAACACCGGGGACTACAGGTCCCAGCATGGCCCTTCTCTTCAACCCTATGGTGTCGCCATCTGAATCTCCATCACAAAATACACTGCTCAGGGCTGCACACAGAATCTGCCTCTGCACACGTTATCTTTACAAACTATCTTCATATTTCTTTTGGGGCCCCTTATTCATACAGGCCCTGCACCCCTCTAGGTCTGGACACACACCTCTTTAAGCTAGTCTCCTCACACTCTGCAGCACAGCCCCCCATTCCCAGGATTTGGGCTCTCTCTTTTCAGCAATACACTGGTCACGTTCACACTGGGACAGAATTGGTTGGTTATCAACACTGGGCACGCATTACCTGCGACTTGCAAAGCTACCATCAAGTACACACAGGCGCTCTGGTCACTGTCGACACACTCACCACTGACTCCAGACACTTCACACTCATAACGTTTTCACAGCAGGAGGTACAGAAGAAACCATGTTGCTAAAGGGCAACCGCATTGGTTAAACCCGAGCCTGTAGCGATGGCACCTTTCTCCAGATTGCCATCCGCCCCAGGACACACATCACCTGTGCTACTTGGGCTGCTCTCCCCTATGACCTCTAGGGGCACACTAGAGCTAACCCCCTCTGCTGCACTGGCTGAAGGTCCTTACAGCACACAACTGCCTTTTCTTCCCCCATAGCTCTGACAGCCATGACCTCTAGGGGCAGACCTGCGCTGCTCTCCTCTACTACTTGTTCACACTTTTTGCTACAGATAACCTCCCCCTGCTCAGGCTGTATGACGTGGCTATTGGCTACAGGTATATGTAACCCATTAGTAGCATTTTCAATAGGGAACATTTCAGAGAAAGCATAATCATAAAGTCCATAGACTTTTCAAGTCCCTGTATCACCCTCACTTGGCACCATTTCGGGCACCCACGTTTACTGCCCCCTGGCACATGGTTCATCTGTTGGGCAGGGACCCTCTGCCCACCATCTTCTCAGGGACTTCCATGGGGAATATTTCAGGCTCTTTAAGCAATGGCACAGAACCCTTTTTAGGGGGCGCTTCCCAGGAACAACCACCTGCTGTGCCTGGCCCGCTCGCCGTCTCCCACAGCTGCCAGAAATAGGGGAAAATCACCCGCCAAGCACAAATTTCCCCTTGGAGGTCCTCGCACACCTCCAGAACATGATTGGCAGTCCCACAACCCCTGACAAAATACTTTTCCCCGGCCTTACCCGGTTCGGTCGGGTCCCTTTACAAAGGGTAGGATGTCTGGGTGCACCCTGGAGACCCTTTGGCAAAAAGTCCCCAAAAACCACCAATACTGGATGCCACCCACCACAACTCCAGGGTCCTCACTGGCGTCTCGTTTCGCTGAAACCCAGCAGCCACCTTTTTGTTGTAGAGGCTGGTTGCTCTCGGTAACGGTCGCCTCTATACACTTCAGCAGCTCCACCTGGGCTGGTTTTTAACCCATGCTGGGCAGAACACCTGGCTTTGCCTCCCTTTTTGGCCGACCGCCTTGGCATTTTAGCACAAGCCTTATTCACATACCCTCCAAGGGCCTGATGGTCTTCCTTTCTTGGATAGCCGCTGTATAGGAAAGGATGGCAGTGGCACAGGCCCCATGCTGCTGAGAATTAGGGGCAACTTGGCCATATCCTCCTTCATCAGGCAATTGCCCGCTCAAAATATTTTTATAAGTTCTCCCATGGCAAGAAGAAGTAAAATAGGCAGAAGACAGACACCTTACTGGGGGCGTCCCCTTCTCCCCAAAAGACATTCGCTGCTCCACTGAGGCAGACTCCTTTCCCCTCCCCCCACAACACAGTCTCTTCAGACACCAAAAGGGGCTGCGGTGTGTCTCTCTCAGAAAAATGGTTTGCCCACACAGTGCAAATATCCAGCAGTCCTATGGTAGAAAAGCAGCAGTCCTGTGTAAACCACCTTTTTCCTTGCACCACTTTGTACACAGTCACTTAGTGCCAATCTTTGCCCAACGCATACCTCCACCAATTGTAAGCTTCCACTCACGTTTGGACGCCATCTTGGACCGTCCTGGGGGAATGACGCTTAGCTCCGGGGATCGTCGTCCTTGGTAGAACGATAAATGGCGTTTCCAGGTAGGACACTCTGACAACAGAATTCTTTTAACTGGGTTCAGCCATTTTATTAGCAAGGATACAAACTAAAAGAAAACAAATCATAAAAATAATCCTCGGCCGTCTGGCCACTAACTCACATAGAGGCCCTCTCTATCCGTGGTCTGAACCTACGTCCAGCACCACAACTATAACAGTATCCTTTCTGTATCTTATTGGCTTCCTTCCAGCCTCCGGGGGACCAAGCTCTCGTCAGCTCCTCTGCTGCTTCACTGCCCAAATAGCAGACCACGCCCCCCTGATTACCTGGAGAACAGGCTTTTTTATAGGCCTGGTAAATCCTGGAACTGGACCTGGCCTGGAACGTGGGACGGCCTCCCACCCAACGCTGTTTACCGTCCCGGGAAAGGCAACCCATCAAAAGCCGCAATAGCAGCCATACTAGTTACACATGTCCTGTAACCTATGGTTACTGACGCCAAATGGTTGCCTTCCCCCACCGAATCCAGGATTTCGGTGGCACGTTGGTAGCAGATCTCCTGCTGTACGCCCCCTAGTGGCAGAATCCTGCGACCGTCTGAGGTCGGTCGGCCACAATATTTATACATATATATATATATATACACACACACACACATACATACACACACTATATATTTTACTTTCTCTCCTTTGCAGGTCTGTTAAATTTGCTCTATTAAAAAAACTAAATATTATTAATATTTTAATTTCTTGTTAATAAAGCAATTTCCTGCTCAGCCTCAGCAGGCGGAACATTACCAATCACCGAGTCTGAGATTTTAGAAAGAATTCTTAAACTGAGCAGAAATCAACGCTTAGGCAGCTATCAAATAGTATATGATTTACCCGCCGCACATCTTTGCCAAATGTTTCACTGTAGCTGGTTCCAAGAATTTCAAACTGTACATGAGGATTTGAGCCGTCCTCTCTGAACTCCATAATCCCAGTTAATCCTGTTATGCGACCCTGAAGAAATAGGATTTAAAAAAAAAATTAGAGGCAACATTCTAGAGAACTGAAAAATAATTACCTGCAAAGCAATAAGTTCATGATCTGTAAACTTGCTTCAGTATTTACCGTAAAATTGTTATTTAATTAGCAAGACAAATATGGTAGAGCCACAGAACCACCACACATCGATGTAAAACTATGTTTACTAAGGAAGCTTAACACCCGACAACCCAATTCCGGTTGGCAGAGACGTTACAAATTGTTCACAGTTACAAAGATGAACCCTGGTCTTAACAGGGTTGACACAATTAACCTCAATAAATAGTGGAAGACTAATGGTGATAGTACAAGAAAATGTTATATATTTAGTAGAACATTTCACTACTGTAAACTAATTATGCCTTAATACATTATAAATACATTAAAATGAAACTACTAGAAATAAATAGATATGAGATAGATAGGTAGGAGATAGGTAGGAGATAGGTAGGAGATAGGTAGGAGATAGGTAGGAGATGGGTAGGAGATCGAGAGACATGAGATCGAGAGACATGAGATCGAGAGACATGAGATCGAGAGACATGAGATCGAGAGACATGAGATCGAGAGACATGAGATCGAGAGACATGAGATCGAGAGACATGAGATCGAGAGACATGAGATCGAGAGACATGAGATCAAAAAGACATGAGTCAAAGAGACATGAAATCGAGAGATAGAACAAAACAAAATGGGACAAAACGGGCTCTTAACAAACGATTGCACCAAAAACCTTAAAATTAAAAAGTGTTTATAGGAAAATAGAGTAAAACTCCCACATATAAAAACACTTAAGACCCTACGCGTTTCGCGGTGCATACCAACGCTTCATCAGGAGATAGATAGATAGATATGAGGGAGATAAATAGATGCAAAAATAGACATATTTATCAAAAACATCCATTTTGATCTGGAGCACTAGACTTTTTCCTACTGAAGATAAATGATGATGGATTTAAATATAAAGCTACCTTAATAGATACATAGTACGGTTGAAAAAAAGACATGTCCATCAAGTTCAACCAAAGGTGGGGAAAATATGGTTAAAGGGAGGGAGATAAGGAGTTTAAACCTAGTTTCCTTACTGATAAAAACTTTGAAACCCTTAAGGTAAGAACCAATCTCTTCTAAGAAAGATTTCATTTCTGATCCCATAGTTGCCATCAGACTGGATCTAGAATGTTATATGGCCACATATGTATTAATATTCTTTAGTTTAGCCTTTCTTGTAACTGTCTACTGTTCCTGCTTTGACCAGCTCCTGAGGCGGCTATTCCACAGATTTACAGTTCTCGTAGGTTAGAACGTTTTTCTTCTCTGGAGATTGAATCCTTTTTTTTCCAGACGAAGGAAATGTCCCCTTGTCTTTTGAGTTAAATAAATGATTATCCACAAAAGACTATTACCCCTAAATGTAAACTTCTACAAATTATTGTTAATGTTGTATTTTAAGGTTTCAGTATCGGGGATGGAGTTGTGACCACAGACTATATGATTAAACCTTATATAGGTGAATATTAAGATTTTATATTTTGAGACAAATCTTATTTTTCCAATGCATTCTGTTTGGTCAATAGATGTCAGCATACTGAAACTATAATATTTCATATAAAAGTAATAACAGTAATATCACTCTCCGATCACTTGCCAGTTCTTACCTTTTTTATGGTATCCAGCATGGACCTTCCACCATTCCAAGGTTTGGTTGACTTTCTCATGCAGTTCAGGCTTGCCATACTATGCCACTTTCTGTCTTCTAGTTTTCTATGGAAGGCATTAGCCAACATGAGTACACTGTCATACAGATAAAGGTTGGAGACCTGTGAACAACACACAGTATTTCTTCATTACAGGAGACTATATTAAGCACCTAATTCCTAAAATGTATGTATTTAATGCATTCAATGGCAAAATTTTGTTTATTAAGAAACTGTAACAGCCCATCACTCTCAGACAGTGTATGGTAAGTTAAATACTGTATTACATTTTTGCATTTTTTTGGCTAAAGTATATTTACTTAAGTACAGCAGAAGATGAATAAAATTCAAGTATCAGATGACCTGACATTTTCACAGTTTAGACTATAGCGTTAAAACCCCTATGTAAGAAAACCACTCTCAGGAAAAACCAGTCCAGTCTCATACTAGAAAAACCCATGTTATGGCATCGAACTAGAAGTGATGCTGGCCCAAGAGCGATACGGGACCAGATGTTCCTCTAAGTCGCAAATGAATCTTTATAAAATGATAAAAAAAAAAAACAGGGTTGAATTTGACTTTAGCCCAAAATACACCACGAGTCACTGCCTTCAGGTGACTATATCTCAGAGCTCTCTTATCTTGTTTGTGCCCAACGTTTATATTGTTTTGAAAGAATTAGTATAATGGTTGTCTATGCGTCTGGTGAGCACTTGGCATAGTTTACTCCAGTAATATGTATGCATGGTGTTTCTTTGGTCTGGAAGGCAGTCTATTCTTCTATTTCTGCATTATTGTTGGAGAGCAGACGCTAATGTTAGTTTTATGACTAAAATTAAATTTTTCTTTTAAGCAAGCAAGTGTGGATAAAAGCAAGATAAAATGACTTAAAAATGGACTATGGATATGCAGGACATGGGAGATGCATATTACTATTGCTTGTGAGCAATTGCTATGCTTTGCCCATCAATCAGCATGGGTTCATGGGTATCTAACATGCAGTTTTCTTAAATAAAGGTGCAAAAACCACAGATGACCAAAGCTGGTAGAATAGATTGGTAAGTCTTCTGTTCCGCACTCTAGAGCATCAATGGAGAAGAGACTGTTTAAATAAGATGGTCGATCTTGAACCATATCCAATCCATTCTGCTAAGAATGGAACAAGAATGAATGTAGAGAATTTCAAAAACCCTTTATTTTCATAACCAAAAAAAA
>JAODAL010063810.1:0-19051 GCA_025379985.1 Phyllomedusa bahiana
ACTTATCTTCTTATCTATCTCATTTTTCTATCATCTATTTATCTACCAAAATCACTATTATCTATCCCAACTATCTATCTATCTATCTATCTATCTATCCTCTTCTTTTCCCATCTATAAACCTATCTATCTACTATCTCTATCTATCTATCTATTTTAAAACTCCTATCTATCTACACTATCTATCTATCTTCCATCATCTATTCATATCTACTTCTTTTATCTATTGCCCCCTTCCGCTACCCCCAGAGCCTTCCTTGAACATCACACTATACAGAGCAGTGGGTCCCAGCGTTCGGGGGGCGGGGGCAGTGATGGCCTCCGGAGTGCCCCCCGGGGCCCGCGAGTCGGCGGCCTAGTGGCCGGTGTTAGAGGATGGAGCCGCGTCACCTACAGCCGCACACACAATAATAATCACAAAACCCAACATTAGCAGAGTCCAGAAATACATCGCAGCCCAAAGTGAGAACAATTCCTCATCTCAGTCACCGGAGACGTCGCCTCCTCATCAAAAATTTCTTTCCATTTTAATTTGGGGGAAAGTCAGAAAAGTTTTCACCTTTGTAGTTGTTTTTGTTGCAGTTTAGGCCCCAAATCTTTGCGCTCTCTTTAGTGGGGGCCCGGTTACCATAGAGGTGGAGCAGCGCTGGGACATGGAGGCGCGGGCCCAAAGGTGGGGCAGCGGGGGAATGGGGGGGCCGGTCAATAGAGGTGGAGCAGCGCTGGACTGGGGGGGCCGGCACCATAGAGGGGCAGCGCTGGGGGCATGGAAGGGGGGGGTCACCATAGAGGTGGACAAGGGTGGACATGGGGGGCGCGGTACCATAAGGGTTTGGAGCAGCGTCGGACATGGGGCGCGGTCCCCATAAGGTGGAGCGCCCGGGACAGGGGCGCGGTCACCAATAGGGTGGAGCAGCGCTGGACAGGGGGCGGTACCATAGAGGTGGAGCACGCCGGCTGGGGCCGGTACCATAGAGGTGGCACGGGGACTGGAGGCGCGGTCACCAAGAGGTGGAGCAGCGTCCGTTGGGGCCGGGCACCAAGAGGTGGAGCAGCCTCGGGCAGGAGGCCGGTACCAGAGGGGGAGCAGCGCTGGGACATGGAGGCGCGGTCACCATAGAGGTGGAGCAGCGCTGGGCATGGGGGCCCGGGGTCCCCAAGAGGTGGAGCAGGCTCGGACAGGAAAGCGCGGCCCACCATGAGGGGAGCGCGCTCGGACATGGAGGCGCGGTCACCATAGAGGGGAGCACGCTCGGGCAGGCACGGGGTCACCAAAAGGGGTGGACAGGCTCGGACATGGAGGCGCGGTCACCATAGAGGTGGAGCAGCGCTGGGACATGGAGGCGCGGTCACCATAGAGGTGGAGCAGCACGGGAAATGGGCGCTCACCAAGAGGTGGGCAGCGCTGGGAAAGGGGAGGCGCGGTCACCAAAGGTGGAGCAGCGCTGGACATGGAGGCCGGTCACCAAGAGGTGGGACACGCTCGGAATGGAGCCCGCGGTCACCAAAGGTGGAGCAGCGCTCGGGGTTTTGGGGGAAAACGGTCAACCATAGGGGTGGAGCAGCCGGGACTGGCGGCACGCACCATAGAGGTGGAGCAGCGCTGGGACATGGAGGCGCGGTCACCATAGAGGTGGAGCAGCGCTCGGTCATGGCGGCACGGTCACCAAAGGGAGCAGCCCGGGCATGGGCGCGGTCACCAAAAGTGGAGCACCTGGGACGGGGGGGGGCGCGGTACCATAAGGTGGACAGCGCTGGACATGGAGGGCCCCCCAAATTTCCACCGACATCACCCGGGATCTGATTTCTTACATAAAGTCCCTTATAAGCCCTTGGAGAGCGGAGCGCGCGGCGGCTGCAGGTGGTTTGTCCATCTCAGCCGCGGAGGTGAGAGGTTAAATACACTGACATTGTCTGAGCGGCGGAGGAGCCGTCCACAGATGGCACCACACAAGCTGAAAACCAGATGGCGGTGACACATGACGGGGTCACACAAGAACCTGATGAGCCGCCAAGTTCTCCACGCGTCTCAGGTAATGTCCCATAACTCTTCTATGCTTGACTCCAGTAACCTGAAGCCCCCCCGAGCCCCATGTAAGACACACAGGGCTCCCACCCTGCCGGTACAAAAACACAAGTGTCCTCCCTCAGATACCGCTGCACCCCCTATGGCTACCCTCAAAGTTTTCCAAAAACTGGGCCTGTACCGTCATTGGGTCGGGGGGACTGGCCTCAGAGGGGGCAAGGGGAAATGCCCTAAGTGCCCCTGAGCCTGGGGGACACCAGTCATTACAGGCCCGGGGCTGCATATTAGGAAAAAAAGCAGAAAGAGTCATGAAAAGCTATATGGTGGGTCCCAGGAATCAACTTCCATGGTGGGTCCCAAAAATGGACTCAACTGATGGGCCTCAAAACTCATCTTCACTGGTGGCCCAAAGAATCATCTCCGCTGGTGGCCCCAAGAACCAACTCCACTGGTGGGCCCCAAGAACCAACTCCACTGGTGGCCCCAAGAACCAACACCACAGATGGATCTCAAGAATCCCCAAACCCCCCGGGGGGCCCCAAGAATCTACTCCCTTTGGGGGCCCCCAACAACTAAGTGGTTGGTCCCAGGGAAACACTCCACTGGTGGGGGCCCCAAACCCCCAAAACCACCGGTGATCACAAGAAAACAAACCCCACTGTTTTTGGCCCCAACAATTTAAACCCACTGGTTCCCCAAGAATCAACCCCACTAGTGGGCACCAAGAATCAACTCCACTGGTGGGCCCCAAGAATCATCTCCACTGGGGGGTCCCAGGAATCAACTCCACTGGTGGGCCCCAAGAATCTCCTCCACTGGGGGGTCCCAGGAATCAACTCCACTCGTGGCCCCAAGAATGGACGCCACTAGTGGGCCCAAGGAATAAACTACACTGTTGGGCCCCAAGAATCAACTTCCCTGGTGGGTCCAGGAATCAACTCCAATGGTGGACTCCAAGAATCACCTCCACTGGTGGACTCCAAAATTCATCTCAGCTGGTGGGCCCCAAGAATCAACTCCGCTGGTGGACCCCAAGAATCAACTCCATTGGAGAACCCCAGGAATCAACTTCTCTGGTGGCCCCAAGAATCATTTCCACTGCTGGGCCCCAAGAATCATCTCCACTGGTGGGCCCCAAGAGTCACCTCCACTGGTGTCCCTAAGAATCACCTCCACTGGTGTCCCCAAGAATCAACCCCACTGGTGGAGCCCCATGAATCTACTCCACTTGTGGGCCCCAGGAATCAACTATAGTGGTTGGTCCCAGGAATCATCTCCACTGGTGGGCCCCAAGACCCAACACCACCGGTGGGTCACAAGAATCAACCCCACTGTTGGGCCTCAACAATTAACCCCACTGGTGGGCCTCAAGAATCAACCCCACTAGTGGGCACCAAGAATCAACTCCACTGGTGGGCCCCAAGAATCAACCCCACTGGTGGAGCCCAAGAATCTACTCCACTGGTGGGCCCCAAGAATTTCCTCCACTGGGGGGTCCCAGGAATCAACTCCACTCGTGGCCCCAAGAATGGACGCCACTAGTGGGCCCAAGGAATAAACTACACTGTTGGGCCCCAAGAATCAACTTCCCTGGTGGGTCCAGGAATCAACTCCAATGGTGACTCCAAGAATCACCTCCACTGAGTGGACTTCCAAAATTCATCTCAGCTGGTGGCCCCAAGAATCAACTCCGCTGGTGGACCCCAAGAATCAACTCCATTGGAGAACCCCAGGAATCAACATCTCTGGTGGCCCCAAGAATCATCTCCACTGCTGGGCCCCAAGAATCATCCCCACTGGTGGGCCCCAAGAGTCACCTCCACTGGTGTCCCTAAGAATCACCTCCACTGGTGTCCCCAAGAATCAACCCCACTGGTGGAGCCCCATGAATCTACTCCCACTTGTGGGCCCCAGGAATCAACTATAGTGGTTGGTCCCAGGAATCAGCTCCACTGTTGGGCCCCAAGACCCAACACCACTGGTGGGTCGCAAGAATCAACCCCACTGTTGGGCCTCAACAATTAACCCCACTGGTGGGCCCCAAGAAACAACCCCACTGGTGGGCCCCAATTTCAACGCGCCTGGTGTGCCCCAAGTATCAACCCCACTGGTGGTGCCCAAGAATCTACTCCACTGGTGGGACCCAAGAATCAACCCCACTGGTGGAGCCCAAGAATCTACTCCACTGGTGGGCCCCAGAAATCAACTATAGTGGTGGGTCCCAGGAATCAGCTCCATTGTTGGCCCCAAGTATCAACCCCACTGGTGGAAACCAAGAATCATCTTCACTGGTGGCTCCAAGAACCAACTCCACTGGTGGCCCCAAGAATTAAACTCCCTGGGCCCCAAGAATCAACTCCACTGGTGGGCCCCAAGAATCATCTCCACTGGTGGGCCCCAAGAATCAACTTCAGTGGTGAGTCCCAAGAATCACCTCCACTGGGGGTCCCAGGAATCTACTCCACTGGGGGGCCCCAAGAATCTCCTTCACTGGGGGGTCCCAGGAATCAACTCCAATGGTGGACTCCAAGAATCACCTCCACTGGTGGTCTCCAAAATTCAACTCCACTGGTGGGCCCCAATAATCATCTCCACTGGTGGGCCCCAAGAATCATCTCCACTGGTGGCCCCAAGAATCACCTACACTGGTGTCCCCAAGAATCACCTCCACTGGTGGGCCTCAAGAATCAACGCCACTGGTGACTCCAACAATAATCTCCATTGGTGTTCCCCAAGACTCATCTTCTGTGATGGGCCCCAGGCACCGCAGTCTGACCACGACAAAGGTCGCCAGTTCACTAGTAAGCAGTTATTTTTGGGATGCGTGGGGACACAGTCTGTGATATTCCCTGGTTTTTGACTTTGGATTTTTTATTATTTTGTAGCCATATTTTTTAACATGTTGGACGGGGAGTCCGGACTGACCTGTGGGCCCCAGATAAGGGTGTGATACAAAACAGAGGACTGTGGGAGGATACAGTCACCATCAGTGGTGAGATCTTCGATATAACATCTCAGGCGCCTCCTGGAATCTGCAGGAATCTTCTCATTTTCCAGTAAATGATCCTTCCAGCAGGAAAAGCTCTGAAGAAATGTGGTGATGGGTGAGTAGAGGTCCAGATGTGGGGTCACCGGGTCAGGAGCTGGGAATGAGCAGGTGAATCGTCCCAGCATCAAAGGAGGACTCAGTGCTGAACCTCCCGGGAGATGAAGGAAGCAGCCGATGACCTCCAAGGAGCCCCCATCTCCAGGGCTCAAGGAGTCAGACACGGTGCTGAGACTTATAATACCCACGGGAATCAGATCTGAGAACAAACTTATATTTAGCAAATATTGTGAAGTGAGATTAGCGGGAGTCCAGGAGGCCGTGTATCGGGGGGCAGACTGTGTGCCCGGTCCATGTACGTAGGAATATAATGCTTGTCAATCCCTAGTACAGCAGATGACCCCAGACTAGACCCCAGACCACATCCCAAAATGAACACAGAACCCAGACCAGACTCAAAACTCAACACAGACCTCAGACCAGACCCCAAAATGGAAACAGACCTCAGACCAGACCCAAAACTCAACACAGACCCCAGACCAGACCCCAAACTGGAAACAGACCTCAGACCAGACCCCAAAATGGACACAGATCCCCGAACAGACCCCAAAATGAACACAGACCACAGACCAGACTCAAAACTCACCACAGACCTCAGACCATACCCCAAAACTCAACACAGACCTCAGACCAGACCCAAAACTCAACACAGACCCCAGACCAGACCCCAAAATGGAAACAGACCATCCACCAACCCACCAATCAACCAACACCATCCAACCGTCAAAATCCAGGCCCACCCACCCCCCAGACCATCCATCCATCCAAACTTCCGTCCATCCACCAACCCACCCATCAACCCATTTATCTTTCCATCCATACACCCACCAATCCATCTGTCTGTCCATCTAATCAAACATCCAACCTCCATCAATCCAACCATTCATCAATTCACCGACACATTTATCCATCCATCTATTTATTCATCCATCCATCCTTCCATCAATCAATCCATCCATCAACTCATCCATCTGATCATCCATCCACCAGACCATCCATCCACCCGACCATCCATCCACCCATCCATCCCACTATCCATCCACCCACCCACCCATCCATCAATTAATCCATCCATCAACCTATTCATCCATCCATCTATTAATCCATCCATCAACCTACCCATCCACCCATCCATCCGACCATCCATCCATTCTTTCATCCATATATCTACCAACCTATCCCTCCATCCATCCATTCTATTAAGAATTCATACAACTACCCATCCATCCCTCCATCCATCCATCTATTTATTCATCCATCAATCCATCCATCCTTCCATCAATCAATCCATCCATCCATCACCTACCCATCCATCCACCCATCCAACCATCCATTCATCCATCAACCCATTCACCCATCCATCTATCAACCCATCCATCCATCTGACCATCCATCCATTCTTTCATCCATAAATCTAACTACCTATCCCTCCATCCATCCATTCTATCAAGAATTCATACATCTACCCATCCATCCCTCTATCCATTCATCCAACCCTCCATCCACCCATCCATGCATCCACCTAATCAAAAATTCACCCATCCATTTATCCATCCATCATCCATCCGTCTGACCGACCATCCATCCCACTATCCATCCATCCAGCAACCCACCCATCCATCCATCATCCATCTACCCATCCATCTATCCATCCATCCGTCCATCCATCAACCCATCCATTCATCAACCCACCCATCCATCCATCAACCCACCCATCCATCCATCATCCAACTACCCATCCATCCATCCATCATCCATCTACCCATCCATCTATCCATCCATCATCCAACTACCTATCCATCTATCCATCCATCATCCATCTACCCATCCATCTATCCATCCATCATCCATCTACCCATCCATCCATCCATCCATCCATTTACCCACAATGGTCCAGCACTATCATCTCTACCATCATCCTCATGATCATCTTCTATTATCTTCCCCACCATCATCATCTCTGCCATCAGCATCATCTCCATCAATGTCATTACCCCCAAGATCAACTCCACCACTATAATCATAACACCAGCAATCAACATCCACCAACGTCCACCATCTCCACAATGATCCTCATCACCCCCACCACTAACACTCACAACTGACATCATCACCATTATCTTCAGCGTCCCCACTAATATCATGACCCCACAACCATCATTAGCACTTTCATGATCACCATCATCACCACCATCATTGTGGCCATTATCACTCCCATCCTCATGGCCACTATCATCACCCCCATCCTCCTGACCACCATCACTATCACAATCTATATGACCATCATCATTATCACCATCCTCATGGTCATCATCACCTCCATCGTCCTGATCACCATCATTACCATCATCATCATGGCCATCATCACCTCCATCCTCATGACCAACATCATTACCATCATTAACAGCTTCATCATTAATTTCATGACCCCACAACCACCATTACTACTCTCATGATCACCATCATCATTGCCATCATCATGGCTCTCATCAACACCATCATTATGGCCACTATCATCACCCCCATCCTTCTGACCACCATCTTC
The DNA here is from genome assembly GCA_025379985.1 of Phyllomedusa bahiana. Lineage (NCBI taxonomy): Eukaryota > Metazoa > Chordata > Amphibia > Anura > Hylidae > Phyllomedusa > Phyllomedusa bahiana. The sequence goes on from JAODAL010063810.1 coordinate 7,678, forward strand.
ATGACCACCATCATCACCACCATCATCATGGCCCTCATAACCCCCATCCTCATGGCCGACATCATTACCATCATCATCATGGCCATCATCACCCCCATTCTCATGACCACCATCATCACCCCCATGCTGCTGACCACCATCATTACCATCATCATCATGGCCATCATCACTTCCATCCTCATGACCAACATCATTACCATCATTAACAGCTTCATCACTAATTTCATGACCCCACAACCACCATTACTACTCTCATGATCACCATCATCATTGCCATCATCATGGCTCTCATCAACACCATCATTATGGCCACTATCATCACCCCCATCCTTCTGACCACCATCTTCATGACCACCATCATCACCACCATCATCATGGCCATCATAACCCCCATCCTCATGACCAACATCATTACCATCATCATCATGGCCATCATCACCCCCATTCTCATGACCACCATCATCACCCCCATCCTGCTGACCACCATCATTACCATCATCATCATGGCCATCATCACCTCCATCCTCATGACCAACATCATTACCATCATTAACAGCTTCATCACTAATTTCATGACCCCACAACCACCATTACTACTCTCATGATCACCATCATCATTGCCATCATCATGGCTGTCATCAACACCATCATTACCATCATTATCGTGGCCATCATCACCTCCATCCTCCTGACCACCATCATCATGGCCATCATCACCTCCATCCTCCTGACCACCATCATTACCATCATCATCATAGCCATCATCACCTCCATCCTCCTGACCACCTTCATTACCATCATGGCCATCATCACCTCCATCCTCCTGACCACAATCATTACCATCATCATCATGGCCATCATCACCCCCATCCTCCTGACCAACATTATCACCATCATCATCATGGCCATCATCACCTCCATCCTCCTGACCAACATCATCACCCCCATCCTTCTGACCAACATTATCACCCTCATCCTCATAAGCATCATCATCATCCTCTATAAATCTTTCCAACCTCCAGTATGTTAAGTACAGTGTATGACCCGGGGTGAGGTTGGGATAGGGCGGCACCATGTGACTGAGGCAACGTTGCTTAATATTCGCTGAGCCTGGTCTCGCTCTTGGCTCGTGGTGGGAAAGCTTCCTTCCTTCCACTGATAAAACACGTTGATGATTTTCTGCTGCACTCAGCGAAAGCCTCGCTCCCCGGTGACAGAATCTTCTCCTTCTATTATTTTGCAGCCCAATCTAGTTAGAGAAATAAAATAAATTCCAAATGTTTTCCTCCTGCTGCACCCACATCCTCTGCGGGAACAGCTGTCCAAACGCTGCGGACCACGGACTACCGAGGCTTTACGACTCTCATTAGCAGCTTTTTAAGGCTCTGGCGGAGGTAAGATACCAGGGATATGCCTGAATTCTCCAGTTACAGCAATGTCAGGAAGAGGAACATCAGGTCAGATATGGAACAGTGCGGGTCATGGAGGAGATACCACAACTGAAGGATGGCATTGTGCGAAGAAGAGGCCACAAAGATGGCTAACAAGAGGTTCACAAAGAGGGCCAGCAAGAGGTCCCCAAGAAGGCCACAGAGCGAGTGAACCACAAAGAGGGCCAGCAAGATGACCATAAAGAGGGTTCATCAAGGAGGTCTCCAAGAGGGCCACAAAGAGAACTACTAAGAGGGCCAAGACGATGGCCACCAAGAGGGCCACAGAGAGCTACCAAGAGGGCACAAAGATGGGCATGAATATAGCCACCAACAGGGCCACACAGAGAACCATCAAGAGGCCTACTCAGAGAGCCACTAAGAGGGCCACACAGAGAACCACCAAGAGGGCCATGCAGAGGGCCACAAGAGATTAATAATGAGGGCCACAAAGAGGGCCACCAAGATAGCCACAAAAATGATCACCAAAAAGGCCACAAAGGAAGCCAACGAGTGAGCCAGCAAGAGGGCTACTAATAGGGCCACCAAGAGGGCCACAAAGAGAGCCACCGAGAGGGCCATAAAGAGGACCACAAAGAGGTCCAAACATAGGGTCACCAAAAGGGCTACAAAGAGAGCCATCAAGAGGGTTAATGAGAGGGCTGGTCGCACTAATGCTAAACACTGGAAAAAAGGATAATTAAAGTCAATTACAAGACTCCTCACCCTTATCGAGGCTCCACCCCATAGTCTATGGGCTGCAATTTCCTGATACATAGTAACAAAGTAAGTAAGGTTGGAAAAAAAAACAAGTCCATCAAGTCGAACCTAGAACCCTACAGAGTTGTCATAACCTTCTCATTGGTGATTTAGTTACTTGTAGTGTATCATCTTCTGTCCTTACTGTAATATAACCATCTCTCCATGATGTCCTGTGGGGCGTGTGCTTACACAGAGGAGCTTGTCAAAAAAAGAAGAACAGCAGCCAGACTAGCTACAAGGGAGCAGGAGGAATCCCTGGTGGACTTCGGGGAACGGCAGGCCTGAGGTCTGCTTTTCAGGGATGAAGGCAGAGGAGGTGAGGCAGAAGCAAAAGTCATGTCCAGTAAGGTGGTCCTAATTTTCAACTCCACCAGTGGGCCCCAAGAAAAATCTCCACTGGTAGACCCCAAAAATCAACTCCATTGGTGGCCCCAAGAATCAACTCCACTGTGGGGCCAAAAGAGCCAACTCCACTGGTGGGCCCCAAGAATCATCTTCACTGGTGGACCCAAAGAATCAGCTCCACTGATGGGCCCCAAGAATCATCTCCACTGGTGGACCCTAAAAATCAACTCCACTGGTGGGCCCCAAGAATCAAATCCATTGGTGGGCCCCAAGAATCAATTCCACTGGTGGGCCCCAAGAATCAACTCCACTGGTGGGCCCCAAAAATAATCTCCACCTGTGAGCCCCAAGAATCAACACCCTTAGTGGGCTCTAGGCACCCCAGTTCAACACTTCTCATAGTGCCCACTTTTTGGATGATAAATGTTGTAGGTTAAAGGACAATGGAGGGGCAGCCAAACCCGGAGGAGGAGCGTTCCTCATTATCTCAGACTCCACCAGACACTACCAATAGCTGGAGTCTTAGGTTCCACATTATGGTCAAAGCTACCAGTAAAGTCCTACAACCAGCCAAAGTACATATAGTAGAATGTGCCAACCACAAGCAAATGTGACCTTGGGCTGTGGTGGTTGACAACACGAAGCAGAAGACACCCGGACTCTCTGCTTCTTGACCAAGGTTTCCTCAGTTCTCTGACTTTGCCTACACAGATGGGTCAGACACAGCATAAACTTATGGAAGGTCTGGACTTGATGATGTAGGTAGCCACAGAGTAACATGAGGGGACCTCAGCATGAGGGACCTTACTTTGTGCTCTTCTCGATGAGTCCAGTAGATTTAGACTTAATTTCTCATCTTTTGGGTTGCCCTTAAATAGGAATCTGTTCCCCATTGATTCATGATTGGTAAACCTCAAACTCATCTGTCAAAGCCAACAGAATCTATCTCTTATTGTTTTCCCCGAGACAAGCAGCGCCCGAGGAAACTGGCAGCCCTTTATCCTACTCTCACCCTAAATTACCAGATAGACACGTGCAACGGTGCTTGAAAGTTTGTACATAAATTTTAACAAAAACTCAAAAAGTCCTAAAAGTAGATAAAGGATCAAATCAACCAATTGAGGAAAAAATATTAGATTTGGTCACCTAATAAGGAAAATGACCAAAAATCCATAGTACTGTGAGGGGTAAAGTATGTGAACCCTTAGGATTAGCAATAAAGGAAAAATTAAGCAGGGCAGTTATCATTGGGGTGTCATCAAGGTCAGGAAAGTTCGTCTATTCCTCACATATGTGAAGTCAAAAAAGGCTGAAAACCTCTAATGCAAAAAAAGAGTTGCTGGTGTTCATCAGGGTGGAGGACAGTTGTCAATGCTCATCAGGCTGGAGAAGAGTTGTTGTGGCCATCAGGGTGGAGAAGATTGTTGAGCTCATCAGTGAGAAGGAAGAAAGGGAGAAAGTTGTTGATGCTCACAGCTGGGAAAAGGGGTTGTTGAGCCATCAGGCGGGGAGAAGATTTTGTTGAAGAGACAGAAAAAGTGCACAATAGTGAAGTGAAATATAGGTTAAAATGGGAAAAAAAAAAGTTCCCCTTTGGCTGAGTTGTGCTAAATATATGGGGCAAACTCTCCGAAAGCTTTTTGCTATTCCAGCCCCAGGGATTCCGGGAGATGCACCCACACCCCTTTTTTTTTTTTTTCCCGTTTTTTTTTAGAGCAACAACAGGAAAATATAAAAAATATTCAAAGAAAATTCAGGGGTTTTGGGGCGCACAAACCATGGGGAAAAAAGCACTTTGAATATATTATACGAATGTTCTGCTTTATTTAAAACAACAGGGAAAATTTTCATCCGCCCGCTACAAAAAAACAACAACACGCTCCAGCCTCACGCTTACCGCCCTAAAACGGCGCTCATCAGAGCATTTTTGGGGAAGGGAAATCAGGGGCATTTAAATTGAACATGTTTTTTGATTGTTGTCCTTCGGCAATCAGACCGGATCCGTTTCATCTCTAGCTTCACAGTGGTGTTTCCCATATTCGGGGGTAACAATGTTTTTAATAGGCCCTTTAAAAAGTCCATCATTTTCCCGAGCTTTACTTTAAAACACAGTGTCACAGACGCCCGGGTTTTACATGTTACAATGTCATGACTGGTTGTTCCGTTGTCAGTAGAATCAGCATCCAGTTATCAACCGGTCAATTTCAGGGGCGCTATGAAGGGTTTAGTTTATAACTAACTCCAGCAATAGATTAATATAGCACTCCCAAAAAAAAAAAGAAAAAAAAGATAAATACGATCTAATAAAAAGTCTGTAGCTATTAAACCAGTTTTTGGGCCCATAGACTCCACTGACACACAGTTTACAAACACTCGATTCTATAGCGATCGGACTGTAAAATCACTACTATATTGCTATCTTTAATAAAATACAATCTAAACATAAATAAAAATTTATCTTAAAAACATATCAATATATATCACTAAAACTACAACACATAAAAGACTGGTTTAATATAATATAACACTCCCATATCTAAAATTTATATAAATTTTAGTGTATTAGCTCAACTAACTCGTTTAGGACCCTCTGGTTGTACTGTTTTTAACCCTTTATAAATACCCAGTAGATCTCCATCTTTGTAATAATTGAAATCTTTGGAACAATCACTGGATATTTGATCTATGGGGATGATGCTTATTACCGAAAAATCCTGCTCATGTTTCCTCATGGATGTGTCTTGCGACACCTTTTTTTGAATCTCCTTTTTTTTTGGGCTTCCTCTATCCCCATTAACCTTACATGTAGAGGACAATTGTTCGTCCATATACGAAAATTTACATGTGCACTGTATTAGGTATAACCACAAAATTTGACTCTTGCAGCCCTAAATATTTTTAATATCAAAGACTTCCTGCGTATGTTTTGATTAAACTTTTTGTCTCCTTAATGTTTTTGCAACAAAGACATCCTGAGCGGTTACAAGGAAAACTGCCTTTTTCTAAAATGATATCATTATTTTGAATAGAAGGGTTTTTTATAAGGCTTGGAGCTAGAATGCTTTTCAGATTTGGCGCTCGTCTAAATATTAGGCTTGGTTGTTCTGGAGCTAACGGTCCTAGGAATGGGTCTCTTTTAATTAGATGCCAATGTTTTTGTAGAGCATTTTTGATTTTACAATGTGAGGTATTAAATTGTATTATTAATGAAAATTTCACATGTTTATCATCCCCCTTAGTTTGTTTGGATGCTCCTGCCAAACAATCTTTTTGAGTAAGTGCACTTGGTTTTTTTAATGGCATCACTACTAATTTTCTGGGATATTGTTTATCTAAAAATCTTTTTTCCAAAAGAGACGATTGTTTTTTTAAAAGTTTCCTCCTCAGTACAATTTCTTCGGAGTCTTTTTCATTTGTCCATATGGAATATTAGTAAGCTAAGGCTTATGATGAGCACTATTGAAATTGATAAAACTATTCACATCTACTGTCTTAAAAAAAGTTGAAGTAATCAGACTATTCCCTTTAATCGAAATTTTTAGGTCCAAAAATTCAATTTCAGAGTGATTAATCTGTGTGGAAAAGGAGATCCCCTAATTGTTAGAATTTAGGTGATTTATAAAATCATCTATTTCATTTTCCTGACCCCTTCCAGATAACCAATAGGTCATCAATGAATCTCTTGTACATCAAACATGTCATAACGGGATATGAGTATATGAATGTTTCCTCAAATAGTCCCCTATAAAGGTTAGCATAAGAGGGCGCCATTTTCGTCCCTATTGCAGTTCTACTTTTTTGCCAGTAGATGGCGCTGTCATATTTGAAGAAATTATTTTCCAATATAAACTTAACACAAGAAAGTAGAAAATTCTTATATGGCTCGGATACTGAGGGTTCCTTATCTAAAAAATGTTGAATACATTTTAAACCCAATTCATGTGTGATATTAGTTAAATGATGTCACATCGAGGGTTTTAAAAGAATATGGTCACCTTCTAAATTAAAATCTGATAAAGAGAGAAACAAATGTCCAGAGTCTTTTATGTGACTATTTTTAAAAAAAAGGGCTACATACGGTTGTAGGTGAGAATCAACAAATTGGGACATATTACTTGTTGAGGAATTAATCTCCTGCAATGATGGGGCGACCTGGTGGTGTTTTTACGGTTCTTATGTAATTTGGGAAGGTAAAAGAAATAGGGGATATTGGGTTCTTTATATACAAAAATGCTTTGGTGTTTTTGTTAATAATTTCCTTCTCCATATGCTTTTTCTATAAATGTATACAGTTCCTTTTGAACAACTGGAAAAGGACATCTTGACACAATACATAATAAGAAACGTCTGAAAAAATTCTAAGTGATTCACTGTTGTAATCATTATAATTTAAAATCACTGTCCCCCCCCCTCCCTTTTATCTGCTGGCCGAATCACAATGTGGTTGTTCTGTTGTAGATTTCTTTCCCTTACCCAGAATGCCTCTGATGAAGCGCCAGTGTAGGCGCGAACGCGTGAGGCTGGAGCAGTGTCGTCTGATTTTTATGTAGCGGGTGGAGAAAATTTCCTCGCTTGTTTTAATAAAGCAGAACACTTCGTATAATATATTTCGAAGGGCTTTTTTAGCCACTGGTTATGTGCGCCGCAAACCCCTGAATTTTCTTTGAATATTTGTTATATAGAGAGTATACTACCAACATAGCAGAGCTGAAGCTGTTCTGTATGGAGGAAACAAGCAACATAGCAGAGCTGATACTGTTCTATATAGAAGAAACCACCAGCACAGCAGAGCTGAAGCTGTAATATAGAGAGTATACAACATAGCAGAGCTGAAGCTGTTATATAGAGAGTATACTACCAACATAGCAGAGCTAAAGATGTTATGTATGGAAGAAACCAGCAACATAGCAGAGTTAAATATGTTTTCTACAAAGGAACTCTCCAGTGTGGCAGAGCTGAAGATGTTCTGTTGAGGAAACAAGTAACAAAGCAGAGCTGATACTGTTCTATATAGAGGAAACCACCAGCATAGCAGAGCTGAATATGTTATATAGATACTATACTGCTAACATAGCAGAGCTGAAGATGTTGTGAATGGAGAAAGGCAACAATATTGTAGAGATGAAGATGCTCTGTACAGAGGAAACTACTTATATAGCAGAGCTTAAGATGCTCTGTACAGAGGAAGCTACTAACATAGCAGAGCTGATGATGTCCTATTCTGAGAAAACTAACAACAAACCAGTTATGATACTGTTATGTACTGATGAAACACCCAACATAGCAGAGGTGAGTATGCTTTGTACAGAGGAAACCACCAACATAGCAGAGCTGAATATGTTATGTACAGAGGAAACCACCAACATAGCAGAGCTGAAGATGTTCTGTATGGAAGAAACCGTCTCACAGATCAAAAGAAAAATTCCTAAAACAATAATCTTTAATAGATATGCATTAAAAAAATTATCCTTTATATATAAAAATGGGCTCACACATATAGCCACTATACAAATATGCAACTGTATATGTATAAAGTACCCGGGGTATATCAGTACCTAAATACAAAAGCAAGTGGACAATGTCTAGCTAATCACAGCAAAAAAGACATTGTACCAAATAACCTATTAGCAGGGAGAAGTGCCCCTATAAGAGGGAGGAAATGTGGTCAAAAATGTGGCCCAAAAAAACTCACGGTTCTGAAGACCTTGTCACAGAGACTCCTTGCCCCATTGGACCAGTATATACCATATAATAGAAAAAGCACTATCGCTATCACTATACTAGTTCTATCCAGATAGGCACTCGCCCCGAAAAGGGCGACCCCACCTCTTGGCAACTCCCCAAAACTAAATAAATTTTTACAGTAACAACATAAAGAACACAGACTTTAAAGCCCCGACGCGTTTCCCCAAGATATGGTTCATCAGGGGATAATAATTATACATCTGTGATGAGAGATGATGATGGTCCAAGGATGGCATGATGAGGCCAAAAGTAAGTGCCAGACAGTATATCCTTATATACCCCCCCCTTTTAACCAAATAAACTCCACAGCCAATCCTATGCCACTTTACTCACCAATGATAAAGGAGCAAAGTCCTTGCACATGCGCAATAGCAAAACAAAGACGCCAAAACACCATTTTCCCGCGCGCCTCCCTTTCCCGCCCCGGGTCCCAAAAACCGAAGTGGCAAAAACGAAAGTAATTCACAGCACGTGCGCCCCAATAGGAACTAGCTGGGAAACGAGTGAAACCGCACGCGCCCGGTCCCCGCCGCGCAACTAGCAAACCAGTCCCACCGGCCCATGGGCCCAAGGGCGCACTCGGCGCCCCAACTATACAGAAAAAATACGTTGGACACAATAGCATAATGGTGACCCAAGTAACAGGAGGCTTATCATCAAGACTCAATATCGAGTACACAAGGTTCGTTAAAAAATCCAATGGATATAAACTTCCAATAGTTAAGGGCTAAGTAAAATAAAGTGAGGGGCGGTAAGACAAAAAAAGATATAGAAATATTATTATACTCTGACAGTATTGATAAAAAGAGACTATACCCAAACACATGGTTTTGATTTTTCTCAACTGTTTACCCTATCAAAAAGAATCCAAAGAAAAGGACCAAAAAAAAAAAAAAATGAAATTATGAAAAATATTATAAAAAACAGCCAAATTGCAGGTTTTCATTAAGACCATCAGGGGTCTCCAAGGAGAGGTTTGGGGGGAGCACGGGTCAGAGGGATGTGTATCGGGTTTAAAGGGGAAATTAGCGGAATTAGTAGTGGTGGTCTGTTCGAGGAGGCAGAGACTATGGGGGAATGTGCTGGGGGGGCCCTGGGTTGGGGGATATGTCCCGGAAGCCAGAAGGAGCAGTGGAGGGGTGAGTGGTGGCAGTAGGATAGACTGTGTTTGGCAGGGTTTGTTTGGTGCTGAGGGCATTAACAGTGAGGAAGAGGTTGGTGGCGGCAGACCCGGGTGAGGGTAGAATGCAGGGGGAGATGTAGATTCATTGTCCAGCGAGGGGTTTGGGGATAAGCGGGAGTGTGAGAAGAGTGGAGATAGCGATGATGAGGGAAAAGAAGAGCATAGTGTTAGATCACAGTTGGACAGTTAGATGTCTGGCTGGGACAGGTGATGGAGGCGCTCTCTGGCTGGGACTGTTGATGGAGGCGCCCTCTGGCTGGGACAGTTGATGGAGGCACTCTCTGGCTGGGACAGGGGTTTGATGGAGGGGGGGCGTTCTGGCTGGGACGGTTGATGGAGGCGCTCTCGGCTGGGACAGTTGATGGAGGCCTCCTCGGCTGGGCAGTTGATGGGGCCTCCGGCTGGGACAGTTGATTTGGAGGGCACTCTCTGGCTTGGGGGCGGTTGATGGAGGCGCTCTTGGCTGGGGCAGTTGATGGAGGCGCTTGCTGGCGGGATGGAGGCAGTCTCTGGCTGGGACAGGTGATGGAGGCAGTCTAGACTATACCCAACACATGGTATGATATTCTCAACTGATAACGCAATCAACAGAATCCAAAGAAAAGGACCAAAAAAACAAAACAAAACAAAAAAAAAACTGAAAAATTTGAAAAATATTATAAAAAAAAGCCAAAATTTCAGGTTTTTTATTAAGACCAATCAGGGGTCGTAGTATGTAATCTGAAAATCCACTCGGTTTCTTTTTTAAGCAGTTTGTATCCCAATACCCCTCGAGGTGATTTCCTCACGACCCCAATGATCGAAAATTTCAGGTTTTTTTGGATTTATTATGACATTCACATTAAAATGTCGAGCTATCGGGGTATCTCTCTTTTGCCCAATATCCCCCAGTTGCTCGCCAACTTCTTCTAAATTGTTCTTAGTTTTCCAACATATCCTAACGGGCAAGTCAAACGCATAAATAAATGATCCTTCACTCTTACAGTTGGAAAATTCTCTTCACAAATGTACGATCTGATTTAAAATCAGTGAAAGTCTTTGACTGCTCAATAAATGGACATGCCACACAATTGTCCCCAACGAAAAGGTACCTAGTGGTTGTCGATCCAAACAGGTCCCTGTTTTTTTAGGTGTACTATATAAACTATGCACAAGTCTATCCCTAAATGATCTTCCTTTACTGAATGTAATCTGAGGAAAATCTGGGAGGACATCTTTTAAATTCTGATCTTACCTCAAGATTACCCAGTATCTAGAAATACAGCTCTCGTAATTCGTGGCCCTGATCAAAGTTTGCCACGATCCGATAGTTTTATTTGTGGGAACTTGCTGTTCATGTCCACACCATTGAGCAGTCTCGATCTATCACTTTCAAGTGCCTTGACAAATGCCTCATCAATGACTTTTTTGGGATAACCCCGATCCACAAACCGTTTTTTAAGGTCCCTTGCTTGGAACAAATAGTCTCCTTTCCTGGAGCAGTTTCTCCGAACTCGGAGACTTCAACATCCCAATTGACACCCCCCACTCTGCTTCCAACAAACTCCTTTCACCCATGTCCTCCTTAACCTCTCCCAATGGACCTCAGAGCCAATCACAAAGATGGACACACACTGGACCTCATCTTCACCCGCCTCTGCCCCCTATCTGACATCTCTAACTCTCCCACACCCTATATCTGACCACAAACCTGCTTACCTTCACCACTATTCCTCCCCACCTGCTCCTCCTGTCTCATATCCAGTAGACCCCGCAGGAATCTACAAACCTCAAAACCCCCACACTCTCTCTACCTCTCTTTCACCTCTTTCCACTATCTCCTCATTCAATGACCCAGACGCAGCCAAACCCCTTTCTACAACCATACAATCATCACCGCCCTTGACTCAGTCGCTCCTACACACAACAG
>JAODAL010063811.1:0-19050 GCA_025379985.1 Phyllomedusa bahiana
CTATATAGAAGAAATAAAATTTTTGGCCTTAAAAAAATGTCTTGAAAAGCTAATAAAAAAAATTCTCAGAATTTACTGACCCGCAGAATAAAGAAAATTTGCATCTTTATAGCACCTCAAAAAAAAGATGGGCAACAGTGTGTTTTTTTCCTCCACCCCCCAAAAGAGGGCCAGCCGCATTAAACCCCGTGCTCAAAAACCCGGGGTCCCCCCTGCCCCCCCTCACCCCGGGTCACGGGGCGCCTCGCTCTGCTGCCCCCAGTCTCGAATTATTACCCACTGCGCTCCTAACCAATGTCTCGGGTCTCCCCAGCGAGGTTCCCCCTGCTCCCTAGGGTGAAAAGCGCTGGAACGTAAAATTTAAAGGCCAGGCCCCGGGTAATTCCCTACCCCCGGGACTCTGCCCCTATTTAAGCTTGCCCCTTCCTGACTCCTTCCCCGATCGTTAGTGCCTTTTTTTGCCTACTGAAAAGGGTTTCCTTGTGTCTCTCTTTTAACCCCGTGTACCGTACCATTTGCCTCCCCCCCTCGACCCAAACCATTGCCGCCTTCCTGCCCTTTCCTCCCTTCCCGACTCCAGGCCTTACTTTTTGTACCTTTCTACACCCGGCTGCCCCCGAAAGCATTAAACTCAGGGACGACCTGGTGGGCCCCCCACCGCACTCACTTTGCAGTGGCTCGGGAAATCCCGGACTTCTTAGATTTTGCCCCCTGGCTTATACCACGCTTGCGTTGGCCCAAAAGGGAATACTCGCTGACCGTTACGTAGGTTAACCAGGCTTGGGAAATTTTCCAGGGGAGTGAAGGGGGCAACATTTGCCCCCATTTCCCTTTCGCCTGCCCTGCATGTAACGGCACAGAATTTATTCCAAAAATTTTTTTAATGGCTTTTTTTTTGTGACCCAAGACATGATATCACCTCAAGTTGAATTTTAAAAATCTTTGGCGAAATCCCCCCAAAAAGTAACAGAAAGTATTTGGGGTTGTGCAGTTTCTATTCAGAAAAAAATTGCTCTACTAAGTAAATCCCCTGGGGGTAAATAATTCATGGGACTATAAAAAACAATGGGGTGGCCCCATTTTTGTCTTGCCTTTTGTACCCCTCTTCTGCTCCCCCCCCCCCTCCCCCCCCCCCAACCCTTGCTTTAGGGGTTAAAAAACTCCCCAATAATAAACTGTGCGGGGGCACCATATGGCGGACAAAGAGGGCTTATGGTTATAAAAATAAAACCCCATATATCCACCGCTGGGGACTCCATTTCAGATCCCTGGCTGTGCCCTAATAGACATCACAGACCAAGGTTGTTGTACAAGACAAGCAAGAAAGAATTTCCCCGCATGCCTACAATTACTCTGACAATGCCACCGCAGCAGAAAATTATTGTGAAATACAATGTTTGGCAGAACTATTACTTATGAAATGAACATGTAATGTCTTGAATGGTAATTGTGTTTATGCACTAGGGGTGGGCTCTTATTGTATCATGGGTGCCAAATCGTGTGTCTAATATAGCACCTTAATGAAAAGGAAAAGCAAAACTGATTGGTGACAAAGGGTTAGCATTTACATCATAGCATTTCCTGGCACTTATAATCGTAAAAAAAAGATCATGTTTCCCGACAAGAATTGCTAAACCGGAAGGGTGACATGACTTGTGGCACTTGTGTTCCCTGTGAAAAAGCAATTCTGCACCATCTCTACTTATATGTTTGTGTTCTGCTGTTCCCCTGTTATTCCTCCTGAAATGTATTAACTGAATCTGTCAGATGGGTGTTACCATTCTAATTTTTAAGGGGGTGTGTCCCTATATACACTGACTCTGTCAGCTCTGATTGGACAATTAGACGGCCTGACCACAAAACCTGGCACAGGTATCATTGTCTTGTAAGGGCAGGAAACCTCTACTTTGGATAAGAGACCAATAGTCCTCGGTGCTATTCAGTGATGAAAGTTGATTCACTCTGAGCAGGAATGATGGCGCCAATGATGCTGGGGAAATAACGGAGAGCGCCGTGCATCAGCCAGGTCGGGTGTCGGTCAGGTCCCCTTGCCGGTCATCTAGCACACAGACCACACTGATGAACCAGTTACAAATGATCTGATGTGACACTTGGTCGCCTCTCACCATCCTTAAAGGGGTTTTGCCACGATGTAATTTGACGTGGGATCCTCCAAAATGGGTATTTAATCACTTTTCTAAATATATGCATATCTCCCAATTTTTAGAGTTTGAAAGAGGGACAAAATGAGGCCACGCCTTTAACCACACCCAAAAACATGACATCACACCAAGACACACCTCTAACCACGCCCCCACACATACAAGCTAAATTTTTAGACAGGCCAAAAGGGACACATACTCAGGGTGGCTTTGTATCCAAAGATGAAATATTTAGTAAATTGTTATGAAATTTATGTAGCAAGGAAGCAATCAGATACTTTTTACAACAAGTTAGTCAGTTTTATTGAGAAAATCTGTTTCCTAAATGAAAAAGAGGGCCCATTTATAGAGCTAAAGGGACAGAGGGACAAGGGTTAAAATAGGACTGTCCCTCCAAATAGGGCCCAGTTGGGGGGTATGTATATGTGATTACAAAAATTGCAGTCTGAGAGAGCTACAGGCGCCTTACCTGCCCATAGTTACTTAAATGTTTGTATTAGATATGGCCTGACAAGAGCTGCTGCTGGGCTTGCGCAGAGAAAGCTTCTTATCTGATGAGACTGAGCTGCAGAAGTTTTCAAGGCACCCGGGTAGAAATTTTGTTTTCTTTTGTATACAGAATAAACCAGTTGTAGTGTGATTAGATCCCTGCTTTATCTGATGACAGAGAAAAATGAAGAAGCTTTCAAGCTCTGTGGAGAAAAACTGTTTTTTCTTTTTTTATACAGAATCCACAAGTTGTAGTTTGATTATTTCAGGGAACATTTCACACGATCCCTTATGCAGCTCTTTTCTCTGGGTGTTCTCGCTCTCTCTCTCAAACTCCGTGGCTTGTATACATTTGCTTCTTAGCAGATAAGCCGTCCTGGCAAAACCCCTTTAACGTCGTTATGTCACCATAGACAATGATAGCATATCGTTAGAATATGCCCTAGTTGACTCATAGGTGTGGGTCCCAACTCTGGTCCCAATCTCTCCAGCCGCACTGCAAGTGGCGGACATTTTTCTGAACTCGTGACAAAATCCTTTTAAAAGTGCCTGGAGTTGTTTGGCATTCATCATCCGGTTCTGCAGGGCATTGGTTACAATGAAGCGGTCATCAGTGTATAATGCAGCCAAAGGACGACCACTTCTTTGCCTTTCTGTGACTCTTCCAGTCTCTCTGTACCCTGTTGCAACCTGCTAATGACTAATGATCACTCTAAGCTCAGTGGTCACTTCTGTCTGAGAACATCCTGCTTAAAGTTTTTACAATGACAAGGTACTGTTGATCAATTGTAAGGGTGTTGTCTTGGTCTCATGATGTCAAAATGTAACACCCTGAGGAGGACTGTTTATATCCCAATTCAAATTGGTCCTCTAAATTTATTGGGCGATTCACCTGTTGTGAATTTTTGCCCCTTAACCTCCCTTGTTAGAGATCAGCAAATTGTGCAAAAGTTTAAAGAAACCTTGAACAGTTGGGACATGTGCATCTAAAGTTAAGAGATGGATTCATTTTTTGTTAATTTAAAAAAATTCAAGAAATTATATGTTCATCCTGAAATTTCAACCAAAAGCCAAATATCCCTAACTTTTTGTGAGTAGTGTGTATGGGTATAAATGAACCTGTAATAACAAAACGACTTCCCTATTCCCATCATAAATATGCATGTTATGCTCAACTAAACAGCTATTTAGATCTAGGACAGGGGGGAGATAAGGGGCTAAACGGTTATCTAACCCACTTAAACTACTGGAATAAGACACATCCAATCTGTCCAATCTCTTCTGCCTAAACTGAGCTGTTCCTTAAAACCTTGGTTTATCTGCAAATTTTCCAAAAAATTCTGAAAGTGTCCATTGTCAGTTTTTGTGCTTTTGAGAACTCCTAAAATAGAATCAAGCCGCCACCTTTACAAACCCGGCCACCCGTCATTTTCATCCGCCTTGCCTGAAGACTTTTGGGGAAGATGTAATCACTTTTCTTTTCACCCTTCACCCTGTCTGAATTTTTTTTTTACAACCTTTAAGGGGGGGGAGGATCGAAACAAATTTTTGCACCCCAACTGAAATTAAAAAAACCCAAGGGTGTCATCCAATTAATTTGCTGAAAAAGACCATTCTGGGGTCTGCCCGCCAATTAACATCCAAAGAGAACCCAGCAAGGGGTTTAAAAGGGGGGTTTTCTCACCACTAAATATTTTAAAAACATGTTAAAAAAGTTAAAAAAAAATATAACCAAATACATTGCTGTTTTGATTTTGCTTTTTCAGGAGATAAAAAAATTTTTTAAATCTGCGCTAGTGTGCAAAAGTTTTCTTTTGTTACTGACCACCTTCCTGCCCTTTCTCTTATTTCATGCTGCATGAGGTCTTCTCGGGCCATGGTGGTCATCCCTCTTTTTATCTACACACAAGTTTATTTTCATTTAGGTTTTACCACCTTATTTGGGGCGATTTACGGGATTGTTACTCCCAAAACCCCAAAACGCAAAAATAAAACAATTGATTAGAATTTTTCCCAATGTAAAATACGCCGGGTCATTCCAAAACTAGGGTATTTTCCCCCAATTCGGGGTAAATGTCCGAAAACTTCAAAATTAACCCCCATTTTAACAAGATGTTAGAAACCCCGGGGCTAGGGAGGGGAAAAACCCCCAAAGCCCCCCACCCCCCCCCCCTTTTTTAAAAGGTTTTTTTCCCCCCCAGGGGAAATTTTCAAAGGGGACGGGAAAAAAATAATAAAAGGAATTTTGGGTGGGGGGGGGGCCCCGGATTTGGGGGAATGGTTATTTAGTTTGGGGCGGGTTGGGGGGGTAAATAAATTTTTTAAATAACAAAAATCAAATAAGAAAAAAATTAAAATTAAAACAGGGTTAAATTTTAAAAAAGGGGGTCCCTTTAAAAAAAAAACAAATTAAAAACAAAACCCAAATAAAAAATTCTTTACTTTTAAGACATATATAAAAAATTCCCAAACTTATGGGGAATTTAAAAAAAAAAAAAAAAAGGGGAAAAAGATTTTTAGGTTTAAAAATTTTTTTCAATTAAATTAATAAAGGAAGATCCCTTATCCGGGGTTTTTTAAAAAAATTTTAGAAAAATTTTTCCCCCAAATTTTTAAAATTTTGGACCCATTTTTTTTTTTTCCCCCGTCCCCAAAACCTTGGCAAACAGGGGGAAAAAAAAAGGAACATTGCTTTTTTTAGGGTTAAAATTTTGAAACTTAGAAAAAAACGCAATTATTGGGGGGTCACTGTAAAAATACCTGGGAAAAAACCCCTTACCCAAAAAGGGGGGATTTCAATAGTTTGAAAATCAAATAAAAAATTTTTTTGGGGGGGAAGGCCCCTAGGGGCTTTGGGGTCCTCAACTTGGTTTTTTTCTGTAATAAATTTTTTTTGGAGGGGGTTTAAACCGATGTAAAAAAAAATATTTTCCCCCGAAGGAAAATTAAATAAAAATCTTTTAAATTTTTGTATAAAAAATTTATTGCTTTTTTTTTTTTTAAAAAGGGTTTTTTTGCCTCCAAAAAGTAAAATAAAAAAAATTTTTTTAAATTTTGAATTTTAAATTTTTCACCTTTTAAATCTCTTTCAGCAAACTTGGGGGTTAAAGGGCAATGTTTTTTTCCCAAAAAAAAAAAAAAATAACTTAAAACAAAAAAAAAGGAGCGAAAAACAGAAATTTAAAAAGTTTTTGGAAGGGTATGCCATCGTCATACCACACCTGTGCAGTATCTACAGTGCCGGTAAATCACCTGTAATATAAGTGAATATTTTCCGCAAATACATATGTTGCCACCATGTTAATTGTTAATCCCAAATCATGATTGATATGTTTGGGCTCCATTGTCCTGTAATGGATAAATAAGCAACTGACTGGAGTGAATCCATTAGGTCAAAAAAATCATCTTCACTGGAACCCACTTTTCATTTCTTTCTAGATATGATTGGGCCCGGGAAGACCGTATAACATTTGTCCGTAATGCTGTCCTCCACTCCGCAGGTCAGTACCGGGGCCACATGGTGCATTCCTGTATTTGCTCTGCATTAAAGGAATTATCTGGACACCTCCAATATAATCTCGGTGCTATTTACCTCTGCAAACCTCTGCTAAGAAAAATTCAAATTTTATATATAACAATACAATCCTGATGTTATATGTAATGTTAACCCCTTAATTACTGGATAAATATTCAATACATCTTACGAAAAGTGTGTGTTTTGTTTTTTAAAATTTTTTTGGCCCTAGCAATTGCATCAGGGCCGGGAAAAAAAAAATTTAGGCCCCCCCCGGGCTCTATAAAAATTTTCCAAAACAGCCTGTATTGAAGTCCCCCTTTATTTACTCCCGACTGACCTAAACATTTACGCTACAGTAAAAAGGGAAGGGGGACCCCCTTTTAAAGGTACATGAAAAAAAAATTTTTCTAGATCAAAAGACTTTTCCCTTTATTGCTTTATGGCAACCCAACCTTTAAATTTTAAGTTCTTTCCTTTTCATTTCAGTCCCCCTTGGGTCCTAAAAGCTTAAAATCCCAAGGAGGAAACAAAAAACAATTTTCCCTCATTTTTGGGAAAAAAAAAAAATTCCCCTTCCCCGGACTCCCAATCTGGCAACCCAGAATAAATCTCGGGATCAGCCCCCCTTTTCTCCAGAATCCATCAGATAACTTTTTTAAAATTTTATCTTTATTATTATTTATTACTTTTATTATGTATCCAGAGCGTTTTTGAGCCCCGTTAGAAATTTTTTTACAATGAAAAATTTTCCTCGGGCCCAGGGGAGTTCAAATTTTCTCACGGGCTCTTACATTTAAAGAATCTCTTTAATGTTTATGAGAAACCCCTTTTCCTCTAAAACAAAGAAATCCCCCCCCTTTTTTCCAGTGTTTTTTCCATTTAACAATAATCTTTGGATTGGTTTTTTCCCTTTTCCCCTTTGGCAAAACCTTGTTTGTTTTCCATGCAAAAACTTCATCTGCCTTTTCCCTTCTGCTCAGGCTTCCAACTTATTCAAAACCCCTTTTGTAAAAACCCACTTTACCCCTCTATTGTTTTGTTTTATTTTAACAGAGTTTAAAGGTATCACCGCAAAGACCCAATTTTCTACTAGCAACCCCATGGGGGAAAGATCTTTAAATTTAAAATATTAAAGACCCCCAATACGGGAGCCCTGGGGCCCCCCACTAGTAACAGGGATCCAGTCTGATATTACCTTTAAATCACCACCCTTTTTTTTTCTAAAAAGAACAGTTATTTTTACCCACTTGGAAAAAATTTTCCCCCCGCCCAAACCCATTCTCATTTTTTTTTACCAACCCTTTTTGGGAACAGAAATCAAATTCTTAAAAAAAACCCAAAATATGACATCCGGGTGCCTCACCCCAAATCCGCCCCTAAAACTAATTTACCTTTTAGAATTTGATGAGATTATTTTGACAGACCGATCCTTCAAAAACCCCAAATGCAGGAAAAACGGATTTTAAGCAATCTCTTAAAAACCTTTCAAAAATTTACCTACAAAAAGGGGGTTTTTAAAGTTTACCGAGGCCCCTTATTTCTAGATAAATTTTTTTGAATTTTTGGCACCACTTTTGGGCAGGGAAACCAACCCTTTGGGACATGCCATTTACTATAACAGTCCATGAAATTAAGAAAAAAGGGGCCTGTCACATTATTTAAATTTTCCCTTTAGGACAACGCGGGTGTATACCAAAAGGAACCGGGTTTATTTTGTCTATTTTAATCTTCTTAAGGCGGAGTCTGAAACTTTTTTTCGGGGTTTGGGAACAGGAAACTTTTAAAGGTGGTGCTTATCTCACCCCTCTCCCCCAACAACGGGAAGGTCATTTTCCCCTCTGAAAATTTAGGGGTAGAAAAAAATTTTTTTTAAAAAGTTTTTGGTTTTCCCTCCTAAATCGTCCTCAACAATACCCCCTCACTATTTAAAAAGGGGCCCAAAAAATGTTCATTTTAATCTTTTTACTTTTTAAAAATATTTTAAAAAATTTTTTTGGGTTAGTTTTACCCCTTTTTGGGGAAATTTCTGTCTTTTTTGCTTTCCAGCTTTGTTTTTTTTAAATCATTATGTTACACATTTAATTTTTTCCTTTTTACTTTTTAGTGCCCCCTCGCTGCCCCCCTGTTTAATAGCTTAAATGCTTCCTTTTTTTTAATGTTTTTGTCATTAAAATTGCCCAAAAAAATAAAAAGGGGACTCGGGAACGGTTTCAAATAGGCACCCAAAGGAAAAAATTCCTGGGTTTTTCACGATACTAGTGGAAACAGCGGGAATACCAAGGGTTTAAGGACTGGCTTGAACACGGGCAAAGGCCAATGCAGACGGGAACAGGAGGCAGCAGAGATGTAACGGGACCCCTAGGCAAAGTCAGGAGGAGCACATTTTGAATGACACGTGGGTTAAAATTAAAAAGTTTGCGGGTTAAACCGAAAAGGTGAGGAACTAAGGGGGAAGGGCAATTCCCCAGGCTAGAGGACTACACACAGGAGCTTAAACACAATCCCAAAAGCAAAAAAGGTAACAGGTTGGGGAGTTTTTTTAATATGCTGAAAAACAGGAAACAAAAACCCAAGTGGCCCCCCCACGAAAAAAACATCCACCACTTGACGGAGGGAAAAACTTAAGGGCAAACAAAAGTAAACAATTTTCCAAAGGCCCATGCATGGGAGTTTCCCCTGACATTACCCCCACCCCCAACATCGGCCTCGGAAACGAAAACCCTGGCTCGCTTCTCCCCGGTTTGTCTCTGAAAAAAATTGATTTTATCAGCTAGGACCCATTGATGTTACTCACGGGTTTTCCCCACGAATTTTTTTGGGGGCCCATAACCTTGCCACAAAATGGGGAAATTTGTACGGGGTTTTGGAAAATTCTGAGTCTAGAATTTGCTCCACAAAAAACCCGGTTTTCTTGCCCACCCAAACCCACTGGAAACAGGGGGAAAGGAGAAACACTCCCTGGAAAGGGTTTTTGGGGGCAAAACCCAGTCTTTAGTAAAAACACAGGGGCCCCCAGTTTGGTTTCTTTCAAAGATAAAGGGAAAGCTTGAGCCAAACAGCTACGGACAATTTATTTTAAATAATCCTATACGGCCCAAAAAACTTCTGTAAAAATTTTTGGTGAAGGAACTCAAAAATTTTCAAATTTCTGGTAA
The DNA here is from genome assembly GCA_025379985.1 of Phyllomedusa bahiana. Classification (NCBI taxonomy): domain Eukaryota; kingdom Metazoa; phylum Chordata; class Amphibia; order Anura; family Hylidae; genus Phyllomedusa; species Phyllomedusa bahiana. The sequence goes on from JAODAL010063811.1 coordinate 9,324, forward strand.
AAGCCATACCTTATCCCCCCCCCTTAAAAAGGTTGGTGCTTGGCCAAACGATTTCACCCCTGCCATCTTCTTTAGATTTTTTTTTGAGCCCTCTCTAGCTTTTCCCTTTAGTATTTGAAAATTTTTGCTGTAAAGCAGAGAACCTTTTTCCGCAGCATTTGGAATATTTTGGAACACCAGGGTTTTTTTAGGAAAATATTGGATGGAAACCCCAAATTTTGCAAAGAAGGGGTTCTTTTTTGGTGGACATTTTGGGAATTGTTGAACGAAAATTCAGCCAAAAGGAAGCAGATCAACCCATCATCTTTTTGGGTTTGGCAAAATAGAAAGGGGGCGGTACTTTTCCCCAGGGGCGATTGTGGCTTTCGGGTCTGCCCATTAAAATTGGGGGTTGGGAAAGGGCGGTTGTTTGATTGATATCAAAGTCCGGGTGCGGGAAAAAAAATTTCCGCCAAAAAATTTTTGATGAAAATTTTTGGCACCCCACCCCGAAAAAACCCTCATCGGGGAACCCATGAAGGCAAAACCAAAATCTGAATTTATGAAAATCCGCAGTTCTTTACCCAGGGGGTAGACCAAAAAAGGGGGATGAAATGTGCACCCTTTGGTGACCCCGGCCCAACCCAACCCCCCAGAATAGTATTCTTCCCCTTGAGGAAGGTAAAACCAAAACCCAAGTCCCTTTGGAAATCGAACCCCCAAAGGGGCGAAAAAGGGGGACCGGTCAAAGGGCTGTAGGTGGCCCCCCCCGAGGGTGAAAAACGTGGAGTCTTGAAAACAAGCACAGATGTCACAAGATGCTACAAATTTTTTTCCACATCCTTTTAAGAAAATTTGGGGGCCCCCCAGAAGAATCGGGATAAAAATTTGCGTCTTTTTTGCACCCCCTTTTTTTGCCCGGGCCAATCTTGGAATCAGGGGCACCCTTTCCAAAATTTTAGTCTCACTGTTTGGGGTTATATAGACCCTGCTGTTTATTTGGGCCCCACATCTTGTTCTTAAGTACCAATTGCACATAACAGGAGGGGGGGGAAACAAAAGGGAAATCTGGGTTTTTCTGGGCCTCTCTTATTTTTTAAAAGCAAGCCCTTTATTTTTGTTTTAAACTCCCCCCCCCTTAAAAATCAGGAACGGGGGTTTTTAGGGGGAATTTAGTAGGATTTAAATCCTTGGAGAACATTCTTGGGATAAGCATTCCGCCTTGCCATTTAGGGTATCCAGGCCTGACGAGAAACAAAGTTGAAATTTTGATTAAGAAAGATAAACTCCCAACCAGTGGGCGAGGGAAGAAAACCCTTTGGGCCATCAAAACCAATCCCAGAATTACGGGGGATCATTTAAGCCAAATTATTTTTTGTGGGGTTCCTTGAAAAATTAAATTTCTCCCTTCCTTAAAGGCGCAACAAACTAACAGTTCTTTTTTCCCCCCCCAATCATAATTCTTCTCACAGATTTTAAACTCGGGAGAAAAATGCACAAGGAAGTAAAAAAACCTTGTCTCCTGTTCTCTGAGACAGAAAAACCCCCCACAAGCACAGTCTGAAGCATCCACTTCCCCAAAGAAGGGGAGTTCCCGGTCAAAGGGGAACTAATAAAGGGGGTGTAGTGAACTTGGGACTTTAGAAGAGAGAAGGGTTCTTGTGCTTGAGGAGAAACCCCAAAAAAAGCATTTTTTTTCTTAGTCAACTGTTGAAGGGAGAAAATTTTTTCCGAGAAAATTCTGATGAAAGCTCTATAAAGTTTTTCAAAACCTTTTGAAAAAAGGTTTTTGGGCATTTATTTTTTTGTTTTCCCGGGGTAAAGGCCAGTCCCCCATTTTTTGGCCCTTTTTTTCTTACTAGAGTTTCCCTCCCGTAACCAAAGGAGGGGAAATTTATAACCAAGGAAAATTGGGTCTTGGTCTGATAAAAATTTACCCTTTTTTTAATTTAATGTAGAGTTTGGGGTTTTCTCTTTGCCTCTCCCAAAACACGCTTGGGCATTTTCCTCGGGGTTCATCCAAATTTAGGGTTTAGAAAATCAGATATTCCCTCCAGAAAAGATGACAAATTTAACTGGTCCAAGAGGTTTCCCGAAAAATGTCATTGACGAGATGTTGAAAAAGGTTTGGCAGGGGGGATTACAAAAGGCCAAAAGGGATAACACAATATTCAAAGTTTTCCCCTAACCCAAACCCAAAAAGGGCCGGGCACCCCTTCATCTCCAAAATTTTGAAAACGGGCCAATTTTTAAAGGGGCCCTCGAAAATCTAATATTGGGGAAAAAAACTTCGCATTCCGTACTCTCCCATTTTGCCAAAGGGTCAAAAGGTTAAAAGGGTAACGGTTTTTTTTATGGTTTAATTTTTTTAAATTTTCTTTTAATTTAAAAAACAAAGGGCTAAGGAACCGTCCTTTTTTTTAACCCAAAAAATATTGGGGGGGCCCCCGCTGTGAGGAAGATTGGGCATGAAAACCCCCTTTTTGCCAGATTTTCTTTTATGTAGTCCTTGGGGGGCTTTTAAAAATTTAGGACCCTTTCCAAAGGGTTAAAGTTTTCCAAAAGGGATAGGTTTCACCTGGGAGCAAGTCATTGGGGCAAACATAGGGGCCCATGTTGGGGGGGCTTTTCTGCATTTTTTTTCGCAATTTCTGCAAATTCCCCGTAATTTTCCGAGGGAGCCTTAATATTTTTTTTGTCTTGAGCGGATCTTTTTTGGGCCCCTTTTCAGAGTGAGCTGAGAAAGGACACCCCCTTTTGGGGGGAAACCCTTTTCTCCTTGGTTTTCCCCGTTTGATAATTGGGTTCTGTGCCGCAGGCCACGGGAGGCCCCAGGATGACAGGGGAAATGGGAGAAAAAATCAGTAGGAAAAAAACAGAACCCCATCCCATGAAAAGGGAAAGTCATAAAGATCTCGATTGGGGGCTGGGCCTTTTATGGGCCAACCCGCCCTGAAAATTCAGTGGATAAACCATCTTTCATTTTCCATTTAACCACAGGGGGAGGGTTTTTCTGGCTGGGTCTTAAAACCCCTGCTTCTGAGCAAATGGACGGCCCCTGGAAAATTGGCCACTCCCCCCCGGGTTTTAAACCCTAGTTAAGGGGAATACCCATTGAGAGTTAACCCCGGAACTTGATGGGAAGGAAGCAAAAAAAGTCTTTGTTTTTCCCTTTCCCCTTTAAAATGAGGGTGCCACTGGGTGAAAATGGAATGGGAAAAACTGCTTTTTCAGAAAAAATCGTCTCTGAAGGGAAAGGGTTCTTCATCGAGGAGGGCGGGAAAAAAAGACCCCGACTGCCCCCCCAATCTTTCCGGTGGGGGGCCCAGGGGCCATTTGATTTTAAAAAATGGTCCCGACCCCTTTTCCCCAAAAAAAGCCCTGGCTTTCCCCAAACCCATTCCCCCTTCATTCCGGGGCCCTCACCCTTTAAAAAAATTGGGAATTCCCACTTTTCATAAAGGGCCCAAATTTCCTTTTACCTCTGTGGACTTCCCCCTTTAGGGGGCCTTGGGAAAAACTTAAAAAAGGGACCGGGGGAGGAAATGCTTTGGGAATCAAAATTTAGATTAAACCCCCCAAACCCCTCCTGACCCTTCAGACAGTCGGGTAACGATTCGGATGCAGTGATTAATGAAACCAAACCCAAAACCCAAAGGGGGGTCTGCAAAGGCCCAAATTTCATCCCTTTCTGCCGCATAGTCCCCTTTTCCAAAAAAAAGAAAAAATTTCGCCCGGGCCCTTTCCCGTTTTTGGGGTCCAAATGCCCACCCTTTAACTCCCTTGGGCATACCAGCAACTGGCGTTTTGCCTTTTTGGGGCCAAAAAGGAATAGTAATTTGCAAACTTCAGCAGTAGCCCCCGCGATTGGGATCGTCAAACATCTGACCATGGCGCGATGAAAATCTTCCCGGGATTTCAGCCCGGGCGTCTTGAATTTTTAATTAAAGGGTCAAAACCCAGGCCAAAGGCTTTTGTGGTCAGCAGCATAATGATACACAGGACCTTCGACCCGTCCCCCAAAGGAAATTTCGCAGGGGTTTTTTGTCGAAGTATAGCCCCCAAAATTGATTGAGGAAACCCCCCGGAAATTTGTCCCCGATTCCTCCGCCGAAACCTGAAGGGGGCAATTTCGGGCTCATGACAGGCACCGTAAGGGGGGGGTCCAGAGGCTTACCTTTCCCGGGGAACCATCCGGTCCCCATAAAGCGTGCAACGTTTTCACGTTTTTTCCTGAAAAAGCTTTTTTTCCCCTACACTTGGATATTATGGCCAGCTGGCCTTCATAAGCGTCCCCAAATTTTTCTTTCAATTTTTTTTCCCTTTTCCTCGGTGCGCAGTTAAACCATAGTAACTGAAACTTTTTTGCGGCTTTCCCGGGCTTCCCGCCCCCAAACGGACTTCCCTTTTGTGGCTTGGTATCCTGTCCCCGATACTTTGGGGGTTCGCTGGGCTCCCCAAAGTAGGAATTTGGGTTTAACAAAAGGGGAAAAAGGGCCCAAAAAGGGGGAAAAAGGGGGAAACCAGGGAAAGGGTTGCAAATGTAAATGGATCCTAAACCAAAGTCAGGAGGGGGGGAAAAGTTGGGAAAGACACCGTAGGGTATTTGAAGTTTTGCAGGGTAAAAAACCCCAAAGGTTTTTTTAGGGAACAAAACGGGAATGCAAATTCCAAAGGGTAAAAGGACTGCACAGCAGGTGCTTTTAAAGCACAACTCAAGCAATTTAAAACAAGGGGTTGAGGAGTTTATAATGCTTTCCCAAAAAGGAAACCCGGGGAAAAAAATGGCACCCAACCCGAACACATCCACCATCTTTACCCGGGGGGCAAAACTTTAAAGGGGGAAAAACAAATAAAAAAAGTTCCCCCGTCATAGCAGGAGATTTTCCCGAACCACCTAACAAAACTGTTTTATCTGGTTTATGTAAAAGAGCAATTTAGTAGCTACAATGGGAGATGGGGTGGTTCCCCCCCTTTTGGTTTTTTCCAATATTTTAATTGGGCTGTCGCCTTTGGAAAAGGGTTTTTTTAATTCATTTTTATGGGGTAAGAAAAAAATTTCTCCAAAACTTTTTTTCTAAACCAAAAGCCATTGGGCCCCCATCTAAAAAAAATGGTACTTTTTAACCATTTACGCCCTATAATGACTTCCCTTTTAAACTTTTGGAAAATTTTGGCATAAAAAACCATTTTCTTTCCCAAAAGAGGGGGGTTACTAAAAATTTGGGATAAAAAAAAGTATAGGGGCAAAAATTTTTTCATACATGGGAAATTAAAAAATTATTTTTTCCTATTAAAAAATAAATAAAAAATGTATATAAAATGGAAAAAGAAAAGATGTATAACTGGGTGAACATAAAGTTGATTAATAAGGGGGGTTTTTTTCCACAAAGTGAAATTGGGTGTTTTGGGGCTTGTATATTTAAAAAAAAAAATTTTTCACCATTCCTCATTAATTTTTAAAATTCGGGAACCATTTTTGTTTTAAACTGCCTCCCTTTAAATGGGTCCCCATTTTACAGGGTCAACTGCAGGGGGTACACCAAGGATATAGCCTCCCCTTTAAACTTTTACACACATGCTCAACTCCCCCTCCCTCCTGTAATTAGTCAAAAAAGTGCAAATAAATGAAGGAAAAAAGAAACCTCCCAAACAGGTATGTCATTGAGAAAAAAATAACCGCAGTTTGGTTTTCCCTTTAAGGATTTGAAAACCCAGAAAATCCTAATTTGGAAGACAAAATTTTGGGAAACCCCCTCATCAAAATTGTAGCTACTCCCCCAGCTAAATTTTAATAAACAGCAAAACAGATCTTTGTTTTTACTAGAGTGAGCACAAATGAGGGGGAAAGGGCATATGACGTCAAGCCTGCTGGGTCACATAATATGCAGTTTTAAACAAATCATAAAACACCCTCTTTTAAGACGCAGAGGGAGAGAAAAAAGTGGGAATTTTAAATTAATGCAAAAATTTCAGACTTTTGCAAAATAGGCAAAATATTCATGCCAGCTTTATGTCAAAGTATGGTGAACTGGGGATGGCCACAAATTACATCTGATGGCTGCGAGAAAAGACCCAGATTTTTCTGCCCCTCCGTCACGCCTCACAAGTTTCCAGATAGTTTTATGTCTGACCTGTTGTAATGACTTTTCTGCTTATATTGCATTTTTTTTATTTTTAAGAATTCTAAGATCCTTTGAAGGTCCATGTCTTTTGTGTATAAAAAAGTCTGTGAATTTTCAATTTCTTGTATAACAACTTGTCTGAAGAAAGGGACTAGTTCTCTCGAAAGCTCACCATCAAATAAAACTCAGTAGCCTGAAAAAGGTATCACCTGATTTCTTCACCTCTTCTACTACTTTCTATGGCTAACAAAGGTAAAAAACATTATACACCCTCTTTTGAGCATACTGAAGTTGGAAAAACCAGGTCAGAGGGGTAACTTGAAGCTCTGGGGCCCTAGTGCAAAAATTGCAATTCTCCCCCCCCCCCCCGCTCCCCCCCGCGGCCAGGTGCCACTTACAATGCGGATTTGTGCGTATGTGGCAGAAGGGCCTTTGGGCCGCCTCAGGGTGCAGGGCGAGGTAGTGACTGCTCCTCCTATAGCCTATAGCTATGCCCCTGAACCAGGCATAAAATGTCTTTGTGGCATTTAAAGCAAGAGGCAGAGTGCTGTGTGTATTCAGTCTTAATCATAGAAAATCAAAAATTTAAGTCACTATAGGAATTAAAGAAGAATCACGGTATCAAAAACCCTATCAGCTATCCCTACCTATATACCTATCAGTATATAAAACCCTATCTGGGACAACATCTGTCACTAGGACTGTATCTCCAGTCTTTTCAGTTGTAGATAATGTGGGTTTATTCACAACAACAGCATGGTGAGAAAACCCCTTTAACGTTATAATGGAGACCTGCCCCAACCGGAAAGGTGGTCCTTTAGAAGATGTGTAGAAGTAAGGGGGACGCAGTGCTACCCGGGTTTTAAGAGAGTTGACAGGGGAGGAGTTAAATAGGAAGCCTGTCAACTCTACAGGGAGTTTCAGTTCCAATTTCACTTCTGAGTTGGGAGCAGCAGATAAAGGAGAACCATGTCTATCACCTGGCAATAGACAGGGCATGCTAGGCAGACAAGTGACAGTTTTGTGTGACAGCACAAACACAGAGGATAAGAGAGACAAGGCAACACAGAAATAAGATGGGGAATTTTTGGGGGACTGCTGGAAGAGTAGGGGACCCCAGAGGGGACCAAGTATAATGTGTCCGGAGTCATCAGGTGTCATCACCCTGCACAGCGGGGATGGGACAGGGGTAAGCACCAGTACCAGCACCTTGCACAGCTGGCTAGGTCAGTAAGAGGGAAGTTGTCAGGGATGTCGCTAAAGTGACAAGTGTCTTGCCTATATATCTGTAACATCCACAAGTACCAGTGCTGTGAGTAAAGCCTGAAGTTATCCCTCGAGCTGCAGTCGTCTGTTGTCAGTTATTCTATTGCTGGTGCACCACACCACTGCCACTACTACCCCTCATCATCCACTCACATCCCTGTTGGTTGCTTTACACATACACGGGGTTCGGGGTCGGAAGGTGGGCCCCCCAAATACATGACGCTGCATGTTTCAAGCTCAGGAGCCACAGTAGTTCTCAGGGCCCCTGTTTTGGTTCCCCAGTTTTGGTAGCTATGAAAAACTTTTCCCTTAGGCTATGTTCACACACCTTATTTGCGGTTGTAATTTACCCCCGCAATTACGCCGTGGGACGGGAGCGGGGGGCCGGCACCCTCTCCGGCCCATAGACTTTCGTTACCAGCGGCGCGTATACGACGCCAGTAATTCACATGTCACTTTCTCCCCCCGCGGCGGATTCGCCGAGCAGGGAGAGGAGAACGAATCCATAGTTCTGTATGAGACCTGTGGATTTCCGTTATGGCTGGGACTATTACAGCCGAATTTTGCGCACTACGGGGCGTAAATTACGGACTGAAATACGTCCAATTTTAAGCCGTGTGAACATGGGCCCAAGTGGCACCGGGAATATCCACAACATTATTAAAACTTGGTACTGTAGTCAGATCACTGACAACACAAGGTAAAGGACAGTTGGCAATCTCCCAAAACCGAACGGGCTCGGATGATGTAGGCTTAGCTGTGCCTGCACCGTCCGCAGCAGAAGTTGGCTGTAATATACTGATGGGCTCCTGCTACAGCAGCCAGGAGCACAGCTAGCTAGTCCCTAGATGCCACAGTCCATAGGGTCCAAGGCATAAAGGTAGTTAACAGGAGGAGGAGGCTTGTTCTGTCACTTATAAGCACCCCTGCAATGAATTTGTGGGTTGCTCATGGTTGGATGGCCTCTGGGTCTGAAAAAGTGAATACATCAATAATGTTTAAACAAAAAAACACAAAAAACACAAAACTCCTGATACCCCAATTTAAAAAAAAACACTTAAAAAAAAAAAAAACTTAAAGGTGTTGCGGGACCCTTTCTCCCAATCATAAGGCCGTTTTTCACACCTTTTTCCCCGACGATTTGTGACCGGAAAACCCCCTTACACAATATATTGAAAAAAAAAGTAAAGAAAAAATGGGGAAACTCTTAAAAATAACATAAAAACAGATTTTTTTAAAAGTCCCAAAATTATGATTTATGGTTTGAGGAGGAGCCTGCCCAAAAAAGGATGTGGCCCAAAATGGGGGGGGGGGGGTTTTGTAAAAGTCTGGCTCAACATATTTTAAAGGGTTTTCTCATCCAATTTTTTTGGATGCATGAATAAATAATGCTGCTTTTTCTCTGTCACTTTCCTGGTCAAGCTGTATGTAATTAGCATATGACTCCCTGTATTTAACTTTGCTAATTAGATAAACCCAGCTGCAGGCCAGGGAAGCTTCTGATTAAAGTAAACATAATAATTACAGTCCTTTTGTCTAAAAATTTAGAAACAAACAAGCTCTCACTAACCGGAGTTCTGGGGGTCTGGGCCCGTTGATGATTCACCCCCTGTATCAATAGAAAAAACAGCAGGGGGGGAAGAAGTACACAGCCGAATCACTTGGAAAAATAAAACCCTCAAAGGTTTTAAAATCACTTGTATTCCTCAACAAAAAAAAAATGAACGCCGCAATATATTTGGAAAAAATCATCATTTTGTGTTTTTTCCCCCTTTGAAAGCTAATCTTTGTTTTCAGACAACCCCTTTTGGTGTTTGTAAAATTTGGGGACTTCTGCACAATTAAGTTTCCCCAGTCTGACACAGATAATAGTTTTTTCATTTTATGGGCTATTTGAGAAAATTGATTTTATCCTCCATAAAAAATAAAAGAAACCCAAATTCCATGATTTTCTTAAAACTCACTTTACTTAAAGGATATTTCACTTCAAAAAACAAAAAATGACCAAATTCAAAAACAGGGGTTATGGTTTTAAGATTCAGACCTCCCCCGGGGCTTTTCAACATCTCCCGATTGCCATAACACTATGGTGATCTAGGTATGGTTCAGTAAGTGGTGGGGGGTCCTGTTTGTGGGCCAGATAAATGCTATATTTTTTGCCCATGACCATTTTGAACCCAAATTTGAATCTTAGAAAATTTTAACTTCAGGATTCTAATTTTGTCTTTGTACCCAGTAAAAAAAACGTTCCTCCTAATCTGAAAAAGAAACAAACACAAAAATAGATTTCCATATCATTTGGGGATCAAATTTTCTTAAATAAGAAATAAAAAAAATCACAATTCTATTTCCATACC